>DWQX01003850.1:0-16515 GCA_018245475.1 Pharmacophagus antenor
AGGGAAGATTTTTCGACGAAAAGTTAGTTTAAATAATATTTTTTTTTATTAATAATAATGGCAATTATTGTAGTTTTAAAATTATTTTATGTTACATAACAAGTTCCCTATTCAATAAGGTAAATAAATAATTTGTAGAGCACAAACTTTCGGAGTTTTATTCAATATTGTAATTTTTTCAAGGTGGTCTCAAACTTTTGGCCGGCAGTATACATGTTACCTAAGACATCCTTTATAATAATTTGAAAAAAAAACTAAATTAGAAATAATTGTCGCAACCGGTTCTGCTTGGGATCCATAATAAAGCACACAGACAAAGATTAATCAAAAATGTATGTATATATATATAAATAAACATATTTTTTATGGTATAATGTAATATTACTAAAATTTATACCTACATTTTTTATGTAACATTATTTATGGCCAGATTAGTTATAACAGACCAATTACTAGTCGAAGGTTAAAAATAGGAAATGTCTGTCTGGCCTGAAATAAAGGGTACATAAATTATAATATAAAAATACTCGAATTGACTACAACCTGTTAATTATACCTTAGACCTGTTAATTTTCATACTTTCACCTTTGAACAATCGTAAATCATCATATTTATAGCAGTAAAATAAAAAAAAAATTAACGTAAGTTATAGGCAACATGAATTCATATAATTAAATTTATACAAAAAATTTCTAACAATAGACTCTAGGCAAAGGAGTATTAATTTTAAAAATTGCAAACGCTTCCTGTAAAAACGGCATACGCAGTGGTATAACTTGATCTTTAAAAATGGCGTCCAAACGAAGATTTGCGCTGTTATTAAACGTGGATTGAAATTTATGGCGCAAATTGTACCGGAAGGAACTTTGTGAGAACGACGCTCGTAGCGTCCCGCTTAATAGTTAGTTACTAACTTACATAAACCTACCAAAATTTCGCATTAAGTGACAATTAAACCTAAGATGGTGAAATGTGCTGATCAAAACGCATCCCCCCCAGTGCAACATTGCCACTAATGGGAAAATGCAATTTCTCGGGAAAAGCATCTACAACTTTGATGTTAAAAAATTTATGATAATTCCATATTTACACAAGTTGCACAGGTTATGCCATAACGAAAACTTTTAGATTCTTATTGAAAAAAAAATGTCCCCTAAAATATTGTAATACAAAATATAATTATTATATTATTTAGATGATTTATTTAGTTTTGCAAAAGAGATCCTTACTTAATAAGTTTACATCACCACATATCTCGTCTATTTTTACAAATGCAAAAATTAATTAAATAAATTATTATAACATTTATTTATAAAAGCCAAATATTGAAAAAATTTAAATCGTAAAAAAAATTGTACATTCAGGAATTCGTCAACAATGAACAAAAAAGTATTTTTTGGTCGTATATAAATTTTTGGTATAAACAACTTATCATTATAATTTTTTAGTTCCGCAGGTATTCTATATTTTCTAATCCACGTTGTTATAGAACTTCTTTACTTTTTTTCTGTTTTTGGAGTTACATCTATAGCAAGTCTATTCGGATCACGCTTACAACATAAATAATAATTAACACAAACAAATATCATAATAAAAACCATAACCATACAGCCTTTGGTTATATATTCATTACGTCCAAGTAATCTAGATACTTCTTTGTGAACACATAGTCTTTAGCTAGGTTTGTTATGTTATGATATTTTTTTTTAAAATCATAAATAATCATTGTATTGTTCACCCTGAATAATTCGAACTGTTAGGTAGGACCGCGGCATTCATTTTCCGTGTAGTTATTTCAACTAAAAAAAATATTAATAATTGATGTACTTTTTATACTCAGCACGTATAACTTGAAGTGTAGCTTCATGTCCACGGTTAATTTCAAGTTTCGCGTGACAGTGCGCGTTTCGACAACATTATTGGCCATCTTAATACACACGATGTGTATCTACTGATCAAAAGAAAATAAAAAGCTTGGATTTATAAGACGAATTTCGTTCAAGGAAAATCCGCCAGCCGTGTTTATTGGGATGCTCGTTAAGCTTCCGTCGGGATCGTGATTAAGAAAACTTCTAGTCTCGTTAAGACTGATCTTTTCCTTCAGATGAACTCATCCGTGACCGCCTTGATTAATTAATAGATTGGATACCACTGAACTTATTATGCCCTAGTACATATTCGCTGCGACTTTGTTCTATTCGTGGCGTAATAATAAACATTTTAGCATAAATAGCGTAATGATCATCTGGAAAAGAGTAAATTTGGTCCCAAGAATTTCAAGCACACACTGAATTAAGGTAACTAAGTGCGTATGTCACAGTGACATGCAAAATAAGTTGCAGTATAAACATCTTAATTAACACCATAATATTATGTATGTATCGGCGTATCTCTTAACATCACGTTAATTGTCTACGGGTACAACATCAAGTCGTTCGTTGTATATAAAAATTATATGGCTTTGTTTTCCAGTTTTCTACTTTGTGTTTTGTAAAATTATGCAACAATCATTTTGTAGAATATCTTAGACAAATGTAAATGTATTTAATATCTTTGTGAAATATTTTTTTAGTTCAAGTGTTCTTTACTTTAAAAAAAAATTTCCGATATTATTAAAAAATATTATTAACAATACTGTCATTTTCGATAACGTATATTACATTCTATATTAATATAGAACCTGTTTTGCAACATAGACAACGTTGAGTAAACAGCCTTGCTCAGTAAATCGACTCGTTCAAGTATCGCCTCATTCAATGCATTTTACTTACGGTATTACAGAAGAAAAGAACAGTTTTGTGCTCCTGGCATAAGTATTAACTGGTTTTTTACTTTTTCTTTTTAATTTGTTTCACTGAATATTATCATTATTTACTTTATAATTATTATAAAGTAGTTTGTTAAAAAAAAAAATTTTTTAGTGTGATTAAAATCTTAATTTTACTTGCCAAGTAAGTGCGTATTTTTTTTTTAACAATAGCTTTTGTTACAACGTTAGTGGTGATTTTCTTATAATAAACGCAATTTGCCATTTCTTACCGGTACAAAATAAAGCTTTTGAAATGAATTGTAAAAATCATTTATGTATTATAAATAATTAATGTTTTAGTGCTGTGAAAAAACTTGTCAGATTTTAAATTGCGTTTTATATCCAAGATACACGGATGACTGCTCTATTAAAATGTTAATGTTACTCTTGCTGCAGCTCTTCGTTGAAATAGCGTCAGAGCAAGAGTAATTTTATATCGGAAGCTTTTTTTCGTTTTATTACTTTTACGCCGAATGTAACAAATTCAACAATTCAGTCAGTCATTATTCTAAACCATATTTCGTCTTTGCTATTATACATAAATCAATTTCAACAGAAAGTACATAAAATCTATATTTCAGATGGAACGTTGGGTGAATAAGATAGCAGTGGTGACGGGAGGCAGCGCTGGCATCGGCGCCGCGATCTGCGTTAGCCTGGCCAATGCTGGTCTTCGCGTGGTCGGGTTGGCAAGAAGACCAGAACTTGTAGACGTAAGATAGTATTAATTACATTTTCTGCATCACAAAAGACTGTAATAATCATCTGTAATTTTCTCATACTTGTTTAGTTACTACACAAATATTAGTAAAAGCCTAAAATATTATTAAAAGCTCTGAATATTTATGTTGTAAATAGAGATGGAATGACATTGTTAGTCATACACAAAACCACAAATTATTATGATGGCCCTTATCAAACATATGCCATTATGTTGATCTTACCTTGACACAGAAAATGGTATACGTTATTAGTCACGTTTTTGTTTGAAGGGTCCTGCGCTTATAAAAGTAGTCTATATTTGACATCAATAAATGGTGTTTAGATAATTTTCTTGTGGTAGGAATAGATTCTTTATACAACAATTTTATTAATAGATAACTATGCAAATTTTAATTACCGCCGTATCTCTATTCCAAGTAAATTTTCCTTGATGCTTCCAGATAAGAAAATTAATCTCCGCCGCGTATTTTTTATATTGTAAAATGTAAAAATGTTAATAATTTAATAACAATAACACTTTTGATTTTCATAAATTAAATTTTTACCCTTTTAATTTACGACAACGGTAGTTCGTCTGGGCGTTAACAAATTGCACAATAAATCACCAACGAACCGCCTCGACATGGCCGACCGTTCACGACATAAAACTAGTTCAATTTACGCAATTTACGTAGAAATTTTAAAACGTGTATGCCGGCATTCAGAGCCCGAGGTCTTGTTTAAGATTTGATTGTTATAGAAATTACAAAATTTTATACACATACATAATGCGACTTATATGAAATAATTGATAATTCTGAGTTTTATAATAAATAAAAAAATTAATTCAGAATACTTCAACGTTAATCAGTAGTCAAATCTTTGATAATGACAACGTCTTTGACTGTATAATTTCTATCCATGTGAAGTTTGTAAAAAAAATTCATGGTCTGCAATGATGTTGCACATAGTATACACTTTTGTAAAAACTAAATTTTAGAAGTGTATTTTTTCTCTAGTATACAATATATATGTATCTAATACTTAAAACTTGTATCTATGTTTAATACATTACACGAGCTAATATCACACGAATAAATGATCCGTTCGCCAACAAAGAAAGGTCGAACCTCATCCTTCTTGGGACGTGCTTAAATGTAGTGTATGCAGTGAGCAGATGGGCAATGATGCATTCCTTAGAAGAACCCTGGTTCCCTAACAACGTATGGGTGTGATAAGGGACTTTATTGGGTGGAAATCCCACATAATTTTGACTTCTCCTCAGAAGCAGGATAGTTTTAAATATTACCCCCTCCCAAAAGAAATAAAAAGTGAAAATTCCAAGTATCATATTTCCCATCACCGCTTTGAAAAGTACGATGGTATATCCGCTTTTGAATTTCTCTAGCTTACTACATCATACTTTGTGCGTAGGTGGGTACTAATTAATCACCGATAAATGAGGAAATTCAATGTTGAGAGTGTTTTCTCCAATTCTTTGTAGAAATTAAAAGATGAAGTATCAGGTCCAGGCAGCATATCGTCGTGGAAGTGCGACCTGAGTCGGGTGGACGACATAAAGTGTGCATTTAAGTGGGTGGAGGACAACTATGAAGGCATCGATGTACTAATAAATAACGCAGGAGTCTTACACTTTCCGGGACACTTAACAGGTACTTAAATATTAGTACAATCTGAACTGAACCTTCAGCATTGACATTTTTTCGTTTTTTACATGAAAAATGTTTTATGTTATGTACAGTATAAATATTTTTTAAAGTGCTATCTGTTGACAAATCTTAGTGGAACATTGAGTGTGAACAAAAGAAAAATTTACACTAAAGAGGTTGACAATCATTAGGCTGCATAAAGTTGACAGTACTAGATAACCGTTAATTTTATTAAATATTAATCAGAGTGGCGTATTAAACCAATTTAATTCGTCTTTCACTTGTTATCATTTAAAAATGTCACAATATTATCATACACAATGAGATCACTTGATACTAAATTTTTCTGAACCAAAAATAGACTCAAACATATATGTGTCTATTTTGACCGTATATTTTACCGTGACATCAGTATAAATAATAAAACTGGTAATAGAAACCAAAATTATAGTGAAATATAATGTTACATATTTGGTACAAGCACTGCTCTTGTTATAGATTTCGGGAACAATAAAATATCAGAAGAGGACATAACGACGACAATAGATATCAATTTTAAGGCGGTAGTATTATGCACGCAGTACGCTATCGCTTCTATGAAGAAACGTGGCTTTAACGGACATATTGTCAATGTAAATAGGTAAAAAATTTTTGTCTTTAAATTTATTTTTAAGATTATTCCCATAAATAATAGCTTCACATAGATCAGGCTTACTTTATGAACAAATGTAAACTAAAAAATGGCAGGAGATTGACGTGTCCGATATATAGCAATATGTTGGAATATGAGACTCGGGTCATGCAAGAATTTCGGGCCTCGAAGTTGACTGATAAAAGAAGGCACTACTACCATAATCGCCTATGGTTTAAATTCTAAAAATATACTTTAATCATTAATGTTATTATTTTCGAGCAGGCGCGTGTATTAACTATAGTAACCGGCAACTTATTAGTGAACTATAGTATACAGTTATAAATTATACATTGTAATAAGGAGCATCAGATAAATAATAATTAGTTTGAAATAACACTAACTAAACCTTCACTACTCACGTGGCCCAGGAATTGAATCCACGACTCCTCTCTTTTAGGTTTTAACAAACCACAGCATTACAATTGCAATCGAAAATGAAAGGAGGCTAGTACTAATATTACATGCGATGACTGTTATGTAACTCTTATGAAATCCTAGCAACAGTTTGAAGTTCACTTTAATGGAGTCATGTTGGATACGCTTTCGCAGTATAGCGGGCCACTACATACCCGCGGCGTCCGGTTTCAACGTGTACCCCGGTAGCAAGCACGCGGTAGGCGCGTACACAGAGACGCTCTTGCACGAACTCGCGGCCTTCAATAACAAAATCAAAGTTACGGTTAGTTTTACATGCTGTATTGAGTAGTATAATCACAGTCGTAGAGTTTGTTTTGATTCATTGCGTAACTAGTACATCAATAGAAAGCATTTTCTTGTGAGGATAAGGCTGAAATGGGCAGTCCGCGAAAATGCCGATACATTTTAAAGAATAAAAAAAAATCATGTAGGCACAGTTTGCTGTGAACTCCTTAACGAATAATTCGTAGGTAAATAACATTGCAGGGCCTATATGTTCCGCCAAACATCAGTATTAGTTTGAATGACGTTTTAGCTAGTGCAGCTTAGCATTAAACATTATTTTAAACCATAGGTTTTAAACGTCCTGCATATAGCGTCCATTTGCAAAGAAAGTTTTTAGTAGGCTGCAATATTTTTTTATTACTAGTGCCATCTATTGACAAAACGTGTACCTGATAACTAATCTTAAAAAAAATCTACAATGTGAGCGATAAGTTTGATCAATAGTACAATTTGTACAAATAGGGTTCGGTCCGCCATAATTGAATAAATTTTCATTTACCTTCAATTCGACAAATTAGATTGTGACATGGTCACGGAACATGGTCTACGAAGTTGCGATTTAATGATTCACTCGTCGAACTGAAAATAAAAAATTTATTAGCATTATAATTCTTCAGAGCGTGTCGCCCGGCCTGGTGAAGACGTCCATGGCGGGCCAACACTCCGGCGCCGAGTTACCGATGCTGCTGCCGTCAGATGTCGCTGACGCCATCGTCTACGTGCTCTCAACGCCACCGCACGTCAATGTAAGTAATCATCACCATGACCATCACCACTAAAATCAACAAGTTCGACCGTCATCCCACAAACACGAATAACAAAATATGCTTTACATTATTTCCAAACAAGCTATACGTATAAAATTCAATAACTGATTGACTGACCGACTGAACTACAGGTCAACGTACTGCCTAAACCGCTGGACCTAGATACATGAAACTTGGAGGGTATGTTCTTTGTAATGTGTATACGTATACACTATGATACGTTATTCAAAACTCCACCCTAAAAGAGGACAAGGGGGTGGGGGAAGGGGTACAAGTTTCAATGAAATTTTATTCTTTGTATATATCATAATAAGATGACGTAACATCTCCCGAGGATGCCACATGTAGTGAGGAAATGTGCCGAGATTATATTTAAGTCTAAATATTTATTTGCGATTAAACAAAGCGGAAATTAGCAATTATTTTTTATATCATTGAGTCATTCAGCTGCGCAAAGTAACGCTTAAAAATAAATTAATCAAATTGAATTAAATAAAAAAATTACCACGCCCATAGAAGAGGGTAGTTGACGGCTAGCAACATGACAATTATCATTTAATATTTTATGTACATATATATTTCATTACCGATGAGTTAACGCTTAATCTCAATTACACTTGGTATTAAGTGTCAATGAGGCTGTAGATGGTGAAGCGTTGTCGAGTAGAATTCTCTGGCTGTAACATGTATGACTAGCGGAACATAGCAATGCTGTTATGGCGGCAGATTGACATTGTGTATGGTAGCTAGCCTGGCAAGTGCGAAAAACCCTACCGCCCATCAGCTTCCACTGCTCATATGAGCCTGAATAGGGCTTGGGATCTCCGTGTGACAAGGCGAACTGTTAACCACTGCACAATGGAGGCAAACAATATTATTTAACTATCTTTTACATTCTTATACCGGTTATATCAAAATCAAGATGATCACAAAATCACTGTTTACATAATAATATACATAATAATGTATGTTATCAATCAATTAGTAGGTGCAATTTGATCACAAGTACAGTCAACGTTAATTGTACGATTCTGCTGGCACACTGAGTCACATCCTGTATCAAATCTATCTATCTATCATCTAACTATCAAATAACAATAGATTTCAAGTTTATTTGAATTTGTATCGCGAAACTAAGTCGTTTCCAGCGTAAATAATTGTTTCTTATTTCTTTCAGATAAGCGAGTTGACAATTTTGTCTGTAGCAGAAAAGAAACTTTAACAGGGAATAATAATTTAAAAACTAAGTTATGCCTCCAGGTATTTGTGTAATAATTTATTTTCATTTATATTAAAAGTTAATAACGCATTTATTGAACAATCAAATTATTATTACCATCGCAACGTAATTTACATGAATAGCTCTTCATCAATGACACTGCATCCTAAACTCCTCCTAATGTATCAATATTTTACTTAAAAAACGGCTCCCACGACCGTTCGGCGCGGGAGACGTCTTTCAAGTGAGCCGAAGGGCGCTCTGTCACGAGGGACCTGTCAAACATATAATTATTGATAAACACACCCATGTACATTACACGTACACAGTCCACAAACATCGGTAGATCAAATAAGATATAAAAAAAATTATCTCTACAACCGTAATAAATATCCGGAAAACATACTGAAATAGAAAGTATATTTTCCGAGGAGCTTAGATTATTGTTTTTATTTCTGTTAATTCTATTTACTCAATAGTATTACATAACATTGAGGGTTTATATTAAAATTTACATTTCCACTATTGGTAAACTAACATCGCTATAAGATTATTTACCCATCAATATGCATGAACACGTTGCAACATTACTATTCATCAGTTATTGTATCCCAGTACTGTATATAGTGTACATAGCGTAACACTTTCTATTGTTTGTATTGGTATCATGACCCGTTTTGATCGAGAAGATCGTTCGTGTTAGGTTACCAAGTTCGTCTTCTTAAAACTGGTCAACTTCTATCTAACCTGTAGTTTTACCAACATCACATTTTTATTTTTATTGTATGTCCAACACTTTAAATATTTATGGATTGATAGGAACCGTTAAATTATTCGTTCCTGCGCCTTATGGGTTTAACAATTTTCATTTCTATGAATATATGTTACTAGTAAATTATTCGTGATTCCGAGAATATAGTTGTATTATAGAAAGGCTGCGGAATTCATTATTAATCGGTACACTTGGAGATATTTTAAAGTTAGAATAAATAATCAGTATATTTTATTGCGATTTATATATGAAAGACACAAAGTAAAGATTTGATAAACGCTTTAATGAAAATCGCTCAACTTGCGTTACGGGTTTCCAATATTTGACCATGCTTAAGTAAACAAAGAAGACAAATCTTTTGTCTTAGTTAAAAAACGATTGAAAAAGATAAAATACGCCTTACTTTTATATTTTTATTTAATTTATAAATTAAATTTCCCCTTTCTCATATTATAAAAAATAAACCTGATAAATAATGTTATTGTAAAATGTTCAAAGGATTGTTTCGCTTTAAAAATAAAAATGAAAGATAATTGCTGTTTAATTGTATGTTTATTTTCCTAAGAATAAACGATATTGAATCTTATTTACCACTCCAAACCCCATTGTCACTTAACAGGTGAAATTTTGATTATATATCACCTTATTACACAAATTATAAATAAATACTTTCAGGCAACTTAAAAACTGCTATTGCATATTATTTATTATACTGCACATTATTTTAACACCTTTTTCAATATTTTGACAATTATATGTAAGTCGCACATTTTAGGGTTTTTCACAACATGAAGACCAAAAAAAATACAAAATCTGATATGCCGTAACAAGTTTACTTAGTAAGTATTAACGATGTCATTTTAATAATTACGCAATAAGTCCATAATGAACGCTCAATTTACTTGCTCTCAATAGCTGTATTGAAACAGAATCATTACAAAATTAAAGCAATCGCGTATATCACTTTTGAAAATCACATCTGCTCGTGATGTTAAAGGAATGTGTTGCCAACATTTCGAATATTAACAAATTAAAGAGCTCTTACATCTGTCATAATTAAACGCAGCTTCAATTCATTCAAAAATACCATGGAAGAAATATTTAATTATTTGCGTGAAATTTCATGAAACTATATATAAACAAACTTTAATTGAAAACGACATGTAATCGATTTCAACCGACATTGTATATATAGTAATAACAAAAAAAAATTATATCTCTTTTTATGCATGTTGCACGCACACGAGTATGAGATTTACCGTGGATAACTTCGCAAAGAAGCCTAACATAAAAGTTAGAATTTATACACAGTGTACATTATATATCCATGAAATTATATAAAACATTCATTATTTACTTTGTCGCGAATTGTAAAATACTTCTTGTTAAAAATTAATTCATGTACGAATTTGAAAAACTGAAAATAGCACTTATTATAATCGTGAAAAGCTTCAGATAACAAAAAAAATCTTAGATTTTATGCATACGGAACCCTTGTTGGAAATCTACATTGCTTTTTATTTCTTTCTATTGACCCGACTTATTACAATATCGCTCCCGTTACTCAAATCTCAGATGTTAATCCATTCAACACGTGGAAAGTAAATTGATATCAATAAACATTGACTTTAGAATTTCATTGTATCGACAACACAAGTAATATTTTAGTGAAACTGACTTAATCTTTACTACTTACTATTTATAACACAGTTTTCAACTACTACTCTCTGTTGCTGTAGACCGTCCTCTACACGAGTGATGTGAAAAGCAACGCTGTTTGTACCGCTAACAAGTAGTATACAAAAATTCCGATTATAAGTATGAAATTCCAACTGGTAAAATAATTAGAGTAATGAGACTTCTAACGTCTGTAAAAACTAAAGAACTTAAAAAAATTATTAAAAAACAATCAAACATTGAATCGAGTAAAATATTTTTTTTAAAGTGCATGGAATTATTAATAATTATTAAAAATAAAACACATCGATCTTTAAATCAATATGTAATTTAAATATAGGAGAGACCAGTTTTTAACATGTTCCTAATCTCTGTTAAATTGCCAATCATGGAAGCATACACATAAAAGACGGCAAATTTACGAACGGACATGATACACTAGGACATCATAAATGAAGGAAGTTGTATTGATTTTCACTTTAACTTTATTAGCATTCTCTACAATAGAATGTAAAAATAAAAAAGCAAATAATGTGAAAACAAAACCGACAACAACGACCACCACACTCACACCAGCGACCGCAGATGACCAGGAACTAAGAAACAATATGGACTTGATGAACATTTTGACTAACTGCAATGAAACGTTTCGAATTGAAATGTGTAAGTACTTTCTATTAAAATGACCTTAGAAATGTTGGGAACTTAAGTATGAATATACAAAACTTTACTATAGTAATTGCTGTTGGTAAATGTTAGCCTGTTGCTGATAAAAAAATGTGCTATATTTGTTCTTTTATGTCATTGCCGGGTTAATAATTGACCTTAGTTTCACATGATGTTAAGTGACATAGTTATGTTAACAAAAGTATGACCGCCGCAACAAACAATGCTGTTAAGGCATCAGATTGACATTGAGGGCGGTAGAAAGCCAGGCTGATTTGAAAAACGTTACTATAATTCAAACACTACTACTCATGTGGACTCGAAATCGAATAGCAGTGATCTACGTATTTACAAGGCAAGGAATAACGAGAAGATTGTAACTAACATCCCCGACCTAATTATATTGCGCGCAAAGCATAAATTATTCGATGATCATTTAAAAAGAATCCATTTTCCAGTTTATCTGGAGCAGCTCAATAACAGCGGAAGTTTCCCTGACGAAACAGATAGAACTCCTAAGGTAAAAACACTGGTTTCATTCTATTAAAAAAAATTGTGATCTTGCTTCTTTATATGTATAAAATGTTCTTTTTCCATTCATTGAATAATTACTAATGTAATTTCGAAAATTTTGTTTACATTCTACACTGCTGAACACATTTGTATATATATATATATTATATTGGTATAAAAGAGGTCGGAGCTCGGAGGAAGACTATTTTCTTACACAAAAAAAAATCATGTTATAGGAAAAAGAACACACGTGTTGATTTTCGAGTTTCCGTACCCAAAGGGTGACAAACGGAACCCTATTATTGAGCTTCCGCCGTCCCGTCTGTCTGTCCATCAGCGGGGTTTATCTCATGAACCGTAAAAGGTAGAAAGTTGAAATTTTCACACATTGTGTAATAATAAAATATTACAAGAACGTGATTTTTATTAGTGTTTATGGTACGGAACGCACTGCGGTACGAGTGATAAAAATAATTCGTCGCATCTATCTATACTTTTGTAATTGTTACGTTTTGATCTACACGCAGAATTTTTACTAATGTTTGGTTATGTTTTGCATATTCTTTGGTATGTCGATGCAAATAGTACTCTTAAACGAGAGATGTGAAATTATTCTGAAATCCTAATTTCACGTAACACATACACCGCCCATAAATAAACTGCAGTTGCAGTTTCGCATTTTGTATGCGTGTGGCCTACTTTCCTATAAGGGGAACTGAAGGACACGGAATGCATAAACAACATCGACAACACGTTAATGCAAATTGTCTCACACAGGCGCTTTGCACTGCCTTAAATAAAATAACAAACAACTAATATTCCATTGATTTATTAGGTATTTTGTGAAACAAAGAGTTGAACTTTTTTATTTAAATTTATTCGAATTTCGAGGAATACTCTTTCTCTGACAACAAAAAATAAACAGAAACCTACCACAAAACGGTATGTAGGTGGGGTCACACCGACACTTTGTTGTGCGTTATGTAAGCGGTACAAGATAAAAAAATATACACATCTTATTGAGAACTACATTGTTACTGTCGATTAAAAACAAATCTCTCATTGCATCACTAACACCAACCATTTGCTTGCAATGCGAAAGTTGCCTTGCGTTTATTAATTTATGTGGAATTATTAAACAGCATTGGTAATTAAGGGTAATCAGAAACTTTTTTTATCACATGTAAACGTTTTTCCGATCGTAAATTAACCCTCCGTCTATCAAATAAGTTGATAATTGTAATAAGATTAGCAGCTACTAGAATAATCACGTAGTTACCAGTAATTACACTTTCAATTTGTTTGATTAAACCTATCTATGTCAATAGAATAGTTAGTGTAACTAAAGTATTATAAATAGAGATGTTGAAATAATGCCTGATTTCAATACTGGTATGTTGCGCCGAAGTCATTAATAAATGTTTTTTTTTTTAATCAGTGTTTTGTTCGTTGCGTATTGGAGACCAGCGGCGTGGCATCAGAAGAGGGAGATTTTGACCCCGCTCTGGCTTCTTCACTACTTACGCAAGTGAGGACATCCTTCGAAACCAACGAGCTTGAAGATTTCGCTACCGCTTGTGCGGACCGACGTAAGTAATAAGATGTAGCGATAAACGTAAGATGCTATGCGTTGTGTTCAACCAATGATCATTATTTACAACAATTTAATAGCTTTATTGCAACATTTTAACACATTCGTATAAACTAATAATTAATCACATCCTAGAGAAAGACAACTCAACATTAGCTTATCTCAAAAGTAAAATACCAATTATCAACTTAACAGGTTAATTGTTTTTTAATCTCTATTTCCATAACAAAAATGCCCATAACCATTGAATAGATTATGATAAAATAAATTAATGCTTAAACATCTACAACGGCATTACGCTAAAACTTGACCTTAATTTACTAATGATTCTAAGTGACAATGAATGAGGCCTTAGATGTTGAAGCATATTAACCTAGACTGTCTTTTATATGGTATGGCTGCCACACAGAAATGCCGTTATAGCGACAGAGATTCTGGATTCTGGAAAGTCCGAGAATGCAACCTGGAAACCGCACACACATATTACAGTATATATGTATTACAGTAGGATATATTTTAAAAGTCCCATGGTACAAGGCGATCAATAATATCTACATTGTTTTGTTTCAGAGGAAACGTGCAAATGCGAACGATCGTACCAATTCATCAAGTGTGTAATGGAGAAGGAGATTAGTAAGATGAAGGAAAGCAAATGATCTTTATAATGGCATTGAGCTTTGCGCGAAAAATTAATGAAAGCTGTTGATACTCCTTATATTGCTTGCTTAAAATTAAATATAGATGAAGAGCATCGTTAAAAATTTTTTTTTTTAATTTGTCATATCATAATTTCATTTACTATTGAATAAAGTAAAAGTATTGCAATGTCCAAGTAGCTTGTAATACAAAGTTCCTGGTTCAATTCCAGGGTCATTTAGGAGTAGTTTGCAGTGAAGTACACTTTCTACCCCATTTAGCTATATTTATATGTCATAATAACATTGTTCCGTTAAACCAGTATCTTTTATCTTATGAGAGTATTCAGGGAAAACAAGCTGCATAGTTTTCGATCTCATTATCACTTAGCTTCATTTAAAATTGAAATCTTATGTAAAATGTCGGCTAGTTAGCTAGTAAATAAAAATAAATGAAAAGGATTTCTTTATAGAATAACATCGAGATTTAAGTGATCACATCGTTATTGCATAACGTTGTCTGGAAGAGACCGCTTTCAGCAGTAAGACTGCCTCTTGCACTGCTAACGTATTCTTTTACTTCACTCTATTATTAACAGTTACTTTCTCTTTATTTTGTTTCATGTGTATTTTATTTTGTTCTTGTTATGCAATAAAGACTATTCTATTCAATATCGCTGATATATATCTGGGGCAAATTTAATTCCAATACGCTACAAAACTTTAGCCAAGGAATTCATTATGTTAAACTAAAAGACTTAGAAGAGAATGAAAACTTATAAAAAATTATCATTTTCAAATTTTATTTATTATATTAAAAATTATAAACACAATGGACTAGTTTCCAATCATCAGATCTATGTAACAGAGGCACTTGGTTATTCTCATGGACTTTTCATAGGCGAAATAACAATGGTCATAAACAAACATCTAGTCCTGTCTTCCGAAGATGTTTTGCCACACGTCTGATAGCCAGCCTGTTTGCGGTTCTCTGTAAATTGACACAAGATTAAAACAGTTTGTATATTTGTTTGTATATCAAGTACTTAACCCTCCAACCGCAGTCGACATGAAAATCGCGTTATGCTATAGACTCAATTATGGTTAGCCGTTACTAACGCCCGTTAAAACACGCCCGCAGTTAATTGTATAATATTTCATTAACTGAACAGCAAGGTTGATATTGTATCCTCTTATGTAAAATGCAATCAAAAACTGCAAGAACTTTTCTATCAACTCACCTCTTTTTTATTTTACAATATTTTCAATGTCTATCTGCCGCTATAGCATTGCAGTGTTCTGGCAGTCATGCATGTGAGAGCCAAAAGTATTCTATGTATCTACGGTCTCATAGTCATTTTACATCTGGTGAAACAAGTTAAGTGTTATTCCATAACCGATAAAAAAATGGGGAAAATGCCTTCGTTTGCCTACTCCCTGAGGGCAAGTACGGGTTATATCGTACTCGTACCGACTAAATCCCAAGATGTTCCATTTTCGTCTCATCTCGACAAGGCCACGGGAACGCTTTTGAAAACCTCTGCGGCCCCCTCCGGCCTCTTACCATCTCGAGAGACATATTATGTTCTTGTTTAACACTTCTTATATAAAACTTACTGTTTTTTGCAGTTATACATTGCGTTGACTTTCCTCACGTCACCTCGGCTGAGTCCTTCCCTTTGGCCTAGCTTCACACCACCGACCTACGCAAATTATAATGGTAAAAATCTAAAGTATCAAGATGAACACAATGTGAGTTATTTATTTCCCAGCAATTCTATGTAGTATACGGAAGCAAGAAATGATTTATTTACGGCTGGTTACTTTCCATAGTACATGTAAATGTGAATGATTTTAATACAGTCAAACTTTACCTTAGGTTCAATAGTTTTCTGTGAATTTTTGGAAAATGCATATTCTGAGTAATGCATAACGCTATTATAATCGTAAGGCACGCCATAGCCGCTGGTGTACTTGCTGTCCGACTTCTTGAAATTGTTTTCCGAACCTGAAAATTAATTTATGAGATCCTAGCATTTTATGTTTGCTGATATGTACAATTGTTGGCAGTGATAAAAATTTTAATATATATATATAT
>DWQX01003851.1:0-16514 GCA_018245475.1 Pharmacophagus antenor
TGCAAAGACGTGGCAGAAGAAGCAATAAGAAGAAACAAAGACAATAAGTGGAATAATTTAGTATAAATAAATTCAAATAATATAGTTATAACAAATATAAGTAAAATAATAGAGTTATTAAATAACCTTAAGTAATCTAGAATAAGAGAAATCAAGTTAAGATAGTAACTAAGTATAAAGTAAATAGCAAATAAGGACTCTGACATATATACCGTCAGAGGAAGATCAGAACCATTGGGGCAAAATATCCCAATGGAAAAAAAAAGAACTGGCTCACGAATCCGGTGATCCGTGAGCTCACCCACTAGCTACACTGGCCAAAGAAGCTGGCTAAAGCTATCTCAGAATACATCGGGCTCTTACATGAATTTCTGCCGGAACACAGTAATGCTGTTAGGGGGCAGCAGATCAACAATTAGTGTGGTAACTAGCCAGGCGGTTTAAAAATCCTACCACCATACCTATAACATTAAAGTAATTGTGATTATATAAAAAAAATTACATAAGGCTACAAAAGAAAATCTAGATTATCCTTTCGCGGCTCATCGTTTAACTAATTGCTTTCTAAAACAAAGGTCTCGAGTTCGATTTCGGGGCCACGTATACGCAATAATGAAGGATGCTGTTATTTCGAACCCGCCCGTCTATCTACTACCCTCGATGCTAAACTGATGTGTAAGAATCGTTGCTGTGTTCCGCCAGTCATACATGTGAGAGCCAAAGTACTCTGGAGGAACAAGCTTCACCATCTCCGGCCTTATTGTCACTTGACATCAGGTAAAATGTAGGTCAAGCGTAAGCCTATAACCGAAAAAGAAGAAGGAACAGTAATTTATTGATACGTCAAAAATATCGAATATACCTTTGCAGTACATGAAATTTTAAATCGAAACATCGAGTAAATGTGTTCAGACAGTCATACGCGTGAAAGCCAGAAGTATTCTGAACAACCACCGACCACCAATCTACGGCCTCGCTTAAAATCAAGTAAAATCGAAGTCAAGTGTTAGCTATAGCTAATAAAAAAATATTTCTCTTAGATTATAACACCAACGTGACTTTTCGTTTGTGATTTGAACAGAAATCATGATATTTTTCCCCTTTACTTGTTTTAAGCCACTTAAAGTAGTAATAAATTAAGAATATTGATGTACGAATAGAAATAGCAATTATATTCTGAAAAATAGTAGCGGCTATCCATTCACGACGCTAACATAGTCCATGAGGTCGTCTAAGCTGGTGGCTTCCTGTGGGTCGTGTTAACGCGCAGTGCAGCGGGACACCTGTACGTTCCGTAGGAGATTCCGGGGCCTCTCATTACGCACTGAATCTCACCAACGAGGGGATTTTAGTCTGTACAATCCCACATAGCCCTGATTTGTCCAGTCGCAGGGTATCTTTAAAAAAAATTTTTCTCCACAATTAAAAAAAAGCTGGCGATGTAGAAGCGAGTGGGTACATTATTACCTTTCGTGCAATTCACTCAGCAGATCAAATAATACATTAACATATCTATTTTTAATTTTAATAAACAAAAAACTTAAAAGTAAACTTTTTATTTTTAGAATTTTAATACGAACGAAAACATACGTCTTAATATAACGAAAATTGATGAACTGAACTTCAAACAGTCATCAGATAGAATGTCAAATCTGAATTTAGAACGGAATGTCAAAAACAGAAAGTGCCAATATGTATGTGTGATTGATGACGAGGTAACATATCTCGTCACACATTACCACATGGATGGGTATTCTTTTATAAATGCGCAAGGCATATTAGTCCTTAGTTATAATGACGACTTTCCTTGAAAAGGGAGAATTGGGTCACAGAGATCACACACTGTGATGGGAATAGCGAGCCTGCGTGTCCTATTATCCCCATAAAAATGTCTCCATCCACAAATACAGCATACAGGGCGAGATTAATCTTCCGCTTTGAAGTAAGGAGGGCTCATTATGTGGAACGATGACACCTTTCATGTGATGGAATCCAAAATTGGCGAAAACGTGTTTATGTTATGATAAACTTTACTATTTCCAATAATAATTTTGTTTTGCAGAAATAGACGTACAGAAAGAGAAATAGGACAAAAGATATACGACTCGAAATTGAATCGTATCTCTTTCCCGTTGGTTAATTATGAATGATTGAGTGTCGTAAATTAAAACTTAATTGTCTTGGAGATTAATTATGTCGGATGAACCTTAATAGTACATTTATTAAAATTTTAATGATCATGATTTTACAAAGACTTCTTCCACGTTTTGATATATGAAAACAAAGGTGAAATAATGACTCAATATATTTCTATTACTGCAAAATCTTCGCTAAAAAACATCCTTTTCCGCATTTTGATCCGTAAAAATTTAAATGTTTTTCACTCGTTTGCGTATATTCATGATTTTACCGTCACTAGCATCACCGTACAGTCACTTAAGACCTACAACGGTTGCACGTCGGTCTGATTTAGCATACATGACGTTTTCGATTATCGGCTTGGTGCAAATTGGCTTTCCACGCGCACCGTCCGAATTGCACGTCATTCAGGCCGGCTGTTCAAAGCCTCCGTGACGTAACACCTACCATTATAACCATCGATGAATATTATGAAAGTCTATAAAGTAACACTAGAATGTTAAATTGTTCATTTCGCTATCTATAATTGGCGTAGTAATTTTTCTATTTTTAATATTGAGATTTCTATTAATAGTTAATAAGAATGATATGACAAACGTTTCGACAAACAGACAATGAATAAAAGTGAGTGTAACTTTATAAATGTTTACTTGTTATATTTTCACAAGTAAATTACTAATCGAATTTTAAATATTTTTTATAAAGTGAAATATTACAATTTGAATCGAACCTAATGGGGAATGAAATTTTGTATGTGATTCTAAAAACTTCTCAAGTCAAATATTTCAATTCGCTAACTATAAATTTGTTATCTAATAAAAATATTTCAGCTTTTTTTAATTGATAGACTGGATACATAAATTTAAACTAAGTTAACCGATTGTATGACTAGTTTCATATACAGTAACGTAAAAAAAAAACTAGAGAGTCTCTTTGTGTACAAAGCGATATCAAACACGAAAGTACCCCTGTCTTCTTTGTCTCCACACAACAGACACTTCGCATTTGTCAACGGCGACATCAAATGAGGTGGTGCTTTTCAAGCGCAAGTTACGACAGTTCGCACAAGTTACGCCGTATAACTTATGCCCACTTTAAGCTCTTCTACTTTATGTCCTCAACTTACGTTTATTTTAGATTAGTTACCTGCGTGACAAATATTTAAACCTTTCATAGAACTTATACCGGTTTAATGTTCTTGTTTTATTCTTAGTATTGATTATCTTAATTCTTTTATCGTGTACTATTTTACATGTGAAAGATAAAGGAATGAAAATATATCAAATATCCTGTTTACTAAGTTTTTTTTATTATTATTATTTTATATTGTACTGTTTTACTGTTAGAAATAGAATATAAATGTATGTTATTCTTTCACACGTGCATTCATAATCTAGTTATTTTAGAGTGTACAATATTCAGTTTTTGTATTAATATTCACCTAACAGTACATTCATGGCAGTTCAATGGTTTTCATAGTGGATAATGACATTTGTTTCATACGTGATGCATTTCATAGTTCTAAATTCTAAAATGAGCGAGTGCTTTATTTTATTTGTAAAGCAAAAATATTATATTCATAGGTTTTTCTTTGCTTATTTAAAATGGTCAAATATTAAATGAAATAATTGACCATATTAAAATATACCTTTGAATTTCATCACGTAAGAAGCGAATATCAATATTCTGTATATGTCACATCTGTTAAATGACGTAAATTGACTAGCCCGATAGTGTAGCGGTAGTAACCCTGCTTCTTAAACCAGGAGTCGCGGGTTAGATTCCCACTCAGAACAACATTCATATGATGAACATTTGTGTTTGGTCTGTCTGGTTGTTAATATATATTTAAGTATTTATTTTAAAATAGCTATGTATGTATGTATATCGATAACCGATAACTATGTTCGAAAAGAGGCAGGATCTCAAAATTTTCTACGATAACACATACTGGTGCATATTCTACATGCGCTGATGTAATTTAGGATTCACGTCACGTAAGTCTACCGTCGCATACGTTTCTAAACGTAAAAATTCAACGGTGAAATCTCTAGCGGTTTTCTATATATTCAAATTTTGTTTTTAAAATAATTTAGAAAATACGATTTATCGTCATTAATTTATTATCACGTAAAACTGAGATAAAAAAAATAAAATAATAAATTCACATCAATCATATCAACCTTGTAAAGTAAAAGATAGAATACTTTATGTATCAATATAATACTGTGTAAATATAATAAATAAATAATTTACGCATTTCACTATTACTTATATCAGGCTTTATTACGCTCATTGAATACGATATATATTATTAGTTATCCGAAATAGGGTTCATTGATGAAGAGTTAATTGTAATGCAAGTGATCATATTAACAGTTCCATATAATTTCTCTCATGATAATTGAAATCCTAAATTGAACTCAACACTGCTAATTAATATAGTAGACAAGCAAATCTTATGTCGACCTCTAATTATGAATAATTCATGTAAAGGTGATATAAGCGTGCATTTTTTAACGGTAGAACGGACAAACGGCTCGTGTAATCGATAGTGAGTATATATACATACATATGTATTTATAAAACTTTATATAACACTCGATAAATAAATATATAATAGTAAAAATTGTAAAATTTATTTTCAAAAACATGTTTTTGTTTTATACATAAATACTGTAAAATACACACAAGTTTGATCACAAGTTATGATCAGAGTCATCATAAATCATCCTTTTGTCATATCACACCATTTTAAGCTACACTTTTTTTATGGACACTAACTCAGCAACGGTCACGCTCCAACAAAACAGAAATCATAAAAACTAACACTAAGTAACAATTTATATATGTTCATATATAAAATTAGATTCTAAGAAAATGGTGGAGGCCTAATTGTAAGCCCCATTCTTGACCTCGGTTAAAAAATTGTGATAACTTAAACTATAGCACGATTATAAATCTGGTTCAGAGTCAACAATAGTATGTAAAAAAAAAATTAAAGGTCGGCAACGCATCTGCGATTCCTCGACTGTCACGGCTGTCAAAGAGCGTCAGTGGTTCATTCTTACCACGTCAAGCGCTCGGTCGCTTGTCTACTGTAAATTAAAAAAAAAAGTGTAATATATTAACACTTTATCGACCGGTAGCAGATTTTTAGGCTTTTCGTCGTCGCCGCTCGTCCACATTTAGCCCATTATTCTGACTCTTGTAGCTGATGCCTCGATTGTGAGACAAACTTTCGGACGATCATTCAATTCTTTGACACTATACATTCATTTTTAAATGAAAAAGAAACTGTGCGGCGAAGAGGTCATCGTGAAAAATACAACTAGATAATGTGTCGAAATAAATAGTGCAGAGCCTATTAATAATCGTGATCAAATTACTGCCTTAATATTTACGGAGGCGTGCTACAATACCACGCCACAATACCAATAACACGCCCTTGTGATTTACAACTGATTACATTTTTAGCGGAACACAACCGTTCGAGGACTCGTATTTCCTTTCCGGGAGGAAATTCGATAAAACATTTATGGCTTCAATTAGTAAAATAACATATTTCTTTTATTGATAAAATTAATAATAATTTTCTATATACTGTACTCGTAAGATGTCAATTTCGGTAAGCAAGTAATTATGCTAGTAATAGTAAGTTTTAATTTCGAACAATGCACTGTCGATATTATTTGAAGTCAGAAATAAAATCTTTTCTTTACATATTTGGAGATTAACCAATTAATGAAAATTAAAAAGAAAATACACATATTTTATTGATTCAAGCATTATTTTGCCGTAATCCATGAGTCAATGAAACAAAAATTATTATTTTGCTAATTTTCGCTTCGTTAAATCCTAAATATAAAATCTCAATTTGTTTCGACGCTGCATGTGGCGTCCTCAGGAGTGTTACGGTTTCGACAGCGGCGGCATTCGATAATGGGGCTGTAGATGTTATGCATCGCCCACGATAATATAATTCTCATATGTGTGCCTGCCGGAACAAAGCAATGTTCTTGTGGCGGCTGACAGTCGTCGAGTGTAGTAGCTAGTCAGTAAGACGCAAAAAAAACTATCGCTTAAATTCCACTACTCATATAGCCCGGGAGTCGAAACTCCAATCTTCATGCCACAAACAATGCCCAAGCAATCAAATTTAAGTTAAACTATTCATTACCAAATCCCGTAACTCTTAAATCTATATAATTGAATATAATATTATGTTAATAGAATTTCAAATATAGACTTTTGAATGGGCCAAAAGAAACGAAGTTTAACAAGCATGTCACATTCATTAACAAGTCGAAGTAAATGTTAAATTAAGTGACATTAACATATTAAGATTTCCGCTGAGCGCAACTTTTGAACACACGAATAACATTCAAACATCTGACGGCGAAGAGCTCTGGAATAAATAATTAACTTTCTATACAACAGCAAATTAAATGTTAGAATTTAATTAAAAAAGTTTTTCATGCGTACTGCTGAAGATTTTGGTATTTATAGACATTATTAATTATTGCTCTAAGTAGAGATTGTGTTGAAGATTTTTTTTTATCCACTATGGGCTAATTATTGATCTCAAATTCACGTAATGTTACGTGACAATGTGGTTATAAATGGTTGCTTGCCTAGATAACTGAATATTAATTGTTTTCCGGGACAAAACAATGGAGTTATTGCGGTATATTGACATTGGACGTGTTATCTAGCCAGGCGGATACGATAAGGCCCTAAAGTTATCCAAAATTAAAGAGTAAACACCGTTGAATATTGCAAATTTGTTTACTTTTAAGGGAAACTAATTCCTCAACGGGACGGTCGTGAGAAATGGCTCGCAGTTGAAACAGATAAACGTTTAGTTACTTCCGAAACTTTCGGGAAGACCTTTACCATATTTCAGTAAGTTTAGTTTAAATAGCAAAGCGCTGGCAATTTGTCTTAGTTGGTTCGCCCTCTCTCTTTCCATTCGGACGTCAGTTGTAATATACTTTTGGAAATGTCGAAGTTTTCAACGGTTCAGAAGTTCCTGTAATTTATTCTTTATTATGATATATATATGATTTGTAAGTCAATATTTATTTGTTCGTTGTGAATTATTTTCTTTTATGTTTCATTTATGACATTCTTCCAAGAGGGTTAGAGATCATGTAAATCTTGTATTTTTTTTTAATAACTGCCAGATAGCTGAATAGAGATAGAAATAAAGAACATATCAAATATCAGATGAAAAGGAGTAAAATCATTTTACCATCACTGTCACTTAACATGTTTCAATTGAGGTCAAGTGTTAGCTCATTGTGGAAAACAAAAGTTAAAGCTCGGTGGAAACAGAGCTGTAGGTGTATTGTACAGAGGAATAAAAACTTTAGTGGATTGTATTACTTTTTTATTGCTGTTGAAAGATATTAAATAATACACCGAAGTTAATGTTAGGTGACCGTTGGCGACCGAATGCGTGACTCACCGCTCACTAGTTGCGTCGACCAGCCGCCTCGTCCCCCACCTCGAGATTTACCAAACTCGTCATTTTGACTGACCAACCTTAGACAAAATATTCCGTATACTAATATGCTTTTGACTTTAATTTTTTTTATATTAGCTCTGACAACGTTGTTCTATGCGTTTTATTGTTAAACATGAAAAATAATTAGCACGAAATTACTATAGATTCATAAAGAAAGCCATAAAAATGTGTTGGTAAATCTAGTGTTAAGATATCAAAATAATTTCGTTATCACGGTAACATCTATAACTACGGCACCTTTCAAACTAAGAGTATACCAAACTTTTATACGGCAACTTGGTGACAGAAATAGGTGTACTGTTACCTACTTATACTACGAGAAGACTAAACAAACAATTCATTACTCTCCCTAAATATTCGTATTTGTTGATAATTTTTCATGTAGACTATTTTGGAATCAACGTATTCTTTCTACTTTCTATTTATATCCGAATTTGGTTTTTTTTTACAAAAGAATAAATACCGCTTTTACGTTCTGCTAGTCAATCTTGACCTTGTGTTTTCCACAATCATTTTTGTTAAAGATAATACGTTCTATGAGACTTCCCTCACTATTTGGTACTAACAGTTGGAGGTGTCAGAGCTCACGGATCACAGGATCCGTGGGCCAGTTTCGATGAAGCTGTAGTTGTCGTCAAAAAGACTATTAGCGCACACTTCACCGAACCCAGCAGCAGCAGCAGTTGGGGATGTTTGGAAAATTGTCAGTAATACAAAAATTATATGCACTAATAAAGTAAAGGATCTCTTACCGTTAAAAATAATTTTGAACAGATAATAATTTAAAAATGCTAGCAAAAGTATTCAATTGATCAGACTTTTTAAAGCGAATTTTGTATACATAAAATTGTTTCGATCAATTTCTACTACATTAAACTTACAATAAGTCAAAGATTGGATTTTCATTCACAGGTCAATAGTGGATACTTCGAAGAACGGTTTCGTACGTTGTAGGAATCTCGGTAGTTTACAGACGCGAGCTTTAAAATTCGAATCACAAAGACGTTCAGTTATTTTTCAATTACGGGTAACTCAGGAAGTTGATTCGAAAGCGGGTACTTTAAGTGGCTCTTGAAGTATACGTTAAAAAACTAAGCGATTGAGTAGACAAAGATTAAGTGTGATTAATTGTGTAAAAAAAAATTATATACAATTTTTATGTATGATTTAATAATTACAATAAGATATTTGTTTGAAAACTATTTAACCAACTCCGTGGAGCCACTTATAGGGCCTATATATAGAACCACTTGTTTTGTACCGCGGAATTAACTTGTCCTTTAACATACCATACTCGTATTATAAATGAAAAGTCAATATATGCGGTGTTAAAGAAAAAAAATTAAGTAATAATCTTGAAAATCTAAATAAATTATTCTCTAGAAAATTTAATTTCAACATGAAAATAGTTGTTCACCGGTCGCATTAAGCCCCCGCAAAGTAATGCGCCATTAATTTGCCAGCACGAGAGAATTACGGTCCGGGGAAGCGCAAGTGGCGTCTAAGCCCCGACGCTGAACTTCAAGCAACGAATATAGTGCGAACTCTTTCAATGTACTTTATTATTTTTGATCGGCAATGAGCTGACACTTGACCTCAATTTAACATGATGTTAAGTGACTATGAGACGATGCCGTACTCGCTCAGAATACTGTGCTTCTCCGATTTGTGACTCCACAAATACTTTGATGTCGTTATGGCTGTTTGACTTAAGAGTTGGTAGTTACACAGGCGGATTTTTTTTTACTTTTTTTTTACTCGTTCCCCCTATTAGGTTTGGACAGAGCCTATTCTTATGTTTATAATTTAATTTTCTTATATATTATTCTCGCTTTTACTCTTTTCTTCTTTCATACTCGTACTTATTTTCTCGCTCACATATCTTCTCTTACATACCACATTCCATTTCTTTCTGGCATACTTCGCGCTTAAATAAAGAAGACATCAAATTTTATTTGTTTTACAACTTCTTATTCTATCTTATATTTACTTTTATAATCTTATTGCATATTTATCACAGTTTTTACTATTTCTAAGTTCCTTATTGTCTAACTCTATTTCCACAAAGGCGGGTTCAAAATTACACTGCAACCATTCAGACTACACGTAATACCATGTGACAGACCACTAAATTACTGAGGTAGCGAAGATCATGGAGGCAAGCATGACGTGAATAAATATAAAAAAAATCACATTTTTATTTTTAATATTCATTTACATCGCGCCTCTGCACAATGTATCTATAAAGCGCGCTTTGCAGATGAATTTGTTGGAAAGTAAAAAAAAACGAGTGCTCAAATTGTATTGAAATTACAATGCTATAATTTTTTTTTTCGGTTAACGGGCTAACATTTAATCTCGATTTTACCCGATGTTAAGTGACAATGAAACTATCAATGATGAAGCGTGATAATAATGTGTAAAATTGAAATAATAGTGTGAAAGGCCTGTTTGTAGTGCTTCTAGAACGAAGCCTTGGCTTACTTTATAACCAAAGGATGCAATCTTTCGACTTAAAACTTCTCTGTCCGTTATTTCTAAACGGAATTATCATCATACTAAATACGTATTTCTACTTATAAATGTGCGAAGATAATAAGGGGAGATTGAGCAATAAAATTACATGGAAATATCGACTATTCTCGCTGCAGAAGCTAGATCGTAAAATTCAGCGTCTATTATAAAAATAAATACAATGGAGCGATTTTAAATTATTTATTCCAGTTTTCGGTTATAAAATAATTGAGCTGCTGATGATTTTATACTAGTACTCATTTTTTTAATATCAATTTAGTTCATAGGACTGTCCATCTAACGCGATGGCTTATTGGTTACCGTATATCATGGAGTTTCCTGGTTCGACTCCTGGTGTGATTTTTCCAAATCCTCCTTTCTAGCTAACCCCCCACCCCCACATAACAGCATTGCTGTGTTCAGTGTGATACATATATGTAAGAATCGGTGTATTCTGGGTGACCACGCTTTATCTACGGCCCGATTATCACTTAACATCATGTGAAATTGGCGTCAATTGTTAGCCTGTAGCTGGTTTAAAATCAATTGCAATTAATCAATAATTATTATACATCATAAGTTATGAACAGTATTGTACTTCGCTCACATTTCCTCTATTCTTAAGTGCTCCAGACGTGGAAAAGAATCAGCGCAACAAACTCCAGAGCAGCGTGCTGTCGCTGGGTTTTCATACAGAAATTTAAAAATTACATGCCTTTTTTTTATAGGAATAGTAGGTAAACGAGCGAGCGGTTCACCTGATGGAAAGTGTTCACCGTCGCCCGTAGACAGCCGCAACACTCGGAGAGTCGCAACTGACGCGGTGAAGCGTGTTCGCCCAGAATACATCTGGCTTTCACATGTGTGACTGCCGGAACACAGCACGGCTCGTAGATAGTCACAACACTCGGGGTGTCACAGACTTTTAAGGAAGTTGTAGGCTGTTTTCTTGAAGGCCCCTGAGTCGTATCGCAAATACCGTTGGCGAAAACTGATCCCACGGAATGGGTGCGTGGTAAAAAAGTAGCTTTTTTATCGATTTCACTTAATTTTAAACAATAATGAGGCCGTAGATGGTGACACGTGTTCGACCAGAATACTTCTGGCTCTCATATGTATGACCGCCCGTAACTTGCAAAATAACCCACAGTGTTTTTATAAACATTTTAAAAATATCGACGTTTGGCCATCGAGGTGGATAAAGGTTCTTGATTCTCGTTATCAGCGAAAGCCTTCAGACACGTCAATGGCAAAAATATTATAATAAAAATGGTAGAAACAAAATGACTAGCCTGCAAAAATAGCATTTGTAAATAAATATTTTATTAAAAGTACATTTATATGTAGTATATGTAAAAATAATATATTTATTTTTTTAATTCATACGATCCACTGACACGTTAAAATCTTGAACCTCTGTAAGCACAAAAAATATTTTTCAGTCTCTTTTATATCCGTGCGCTCATTCATTCCTCTCTTCCATTGTATTAATTTATCAATTTACTTTTTACATTACATTTTCCTTATCTCTATTATAGTTTACTGGATATGCAAAAGTAGCGAGCATATGTTCATAAATGTTTTATCAAAACTTCGTTTATTTGATTTATAGTATATTTAAAAATGATAATGTTACATGGAGTGTTATTTTTTTCTGTTAAAAATAATTATGTTATAACGATGTTGTTTTAAATTTTAAACGGGCCGCTGCAGTTGGTTTTAAGCTTGTTTTATTGTGTTCACTCGCTGGCAATTTACAAAGCGCTACGGACAAATTTCGAAACGTGAAATTTTTAAACGACAGCAATTCAGATACGCTGCATAGACAGTGATTCATTTTGAAACGGTTGTTATGCGCTTTTGTTTTGTTGCTTTTTTATACACTTTAGAAAAAAAAAACTTCAAACGAAAATTATATAAGTTAAAATAGCATCGACGTCGTGCCGCCAGGTGCAGAACACCTGAAGATGTCACGTGTGAAATTTTTTTTTCTGTTCGTTATGGGCTAACACTTGGTCTTGATTTCACCTGATGCTAAATGAGGCCGTATATGGTGAAGAGTGTTCGCCTAGTATACATCTGGCTCTCACACGTATGACTGCCGGAACACAGCAATGCTGTTATGGTGGCAGATTGACATTGAGGGTGGTAGCTGACCAGGGGCTTTCAAAAACCCTACAACTACCCAGACTGCACATCTCTTGTAGCCCGGGAATCGATCTCGGGACCACCGTGTTACAAGGCAAACGGGTAAACCACGGCGCCAGAGACAGTTAGACCTAACGAAGGTTTTTTTTTAATAAAATAAAATATTATAGTATATTTACACCATTTTGCCTTAAAATCAGTTTCTAGCGATAAGAAATGGTTAGGTAAAGCTTGTCGGTGCTTAAGGTAACTTAGTTCTAATGGCGAAAGTTCCTACACCTTACTTCATCCTAAATGGGTACACATGGTTTAAGCTAAAATGGCCGCCGATGTAAAACCATTTAACTTAAATTACCATTACAGAAGATTTTAAGATATGTAAACGAGGTAAATTACGTTAGGTTTTATAATGAACTTGAATATCATTATGAGTTTATTTACTTATTTTATATTATTATACATAGTTTACAGCTTATATTGTAGTTTGTATAAATGATTACATGTGGACAGGTCGCAAGCCATTTATAAACTAATATTTTGTAGACTAATTTTAAAAATTTACAAAGAAATAAAAAAAATTAAAACATAGGCATAGATAGAGCAAATATTATTTTCTACGTCCTGACTTATTCAATGACTCATCAACGTACACTCTAAACAGTTAATCCTAGAGATATATTCGGTGGGTATGTCATGTGCATATTTCTAAAATTCACTTTTAAACAGTAAAGGAGTGGGGTTCAAATTTCGATGAAACTTATTATCCGTGTCAATTAACACGAAAATACAATTACTGTAGTTGAGTTAATCATAATATTTAATAATAAAATTACTTAGCCCAGAAAAGCTGGCTGGTTTCGACTAGTCAATAAATAAATTCAAAACATTTGTACAACGTAAACTCGCTTTTCAATGTTATAATGAACGAGTTTACATAAATGATAAGGTGTTCGAGATGAAATATATTTGAAAAATAGGTAATCTGTATATACTATCATGTAATACTTGGTGGCAGATTGACATTAAAAGTGGTAGCTAACAAAGCGAGTATGAAAAACCCTACCAACGTCCTATGTCCACTTCTGTGGCTCTGGACCTCCGCGTTAGAATGCATGGGGTAAACCATTGCATGCTTGCACTAATGACATGTCTAATACAATTAAGTTTTTCTACCTACTAAGTAAAGTGTACAATTTTAAATTTCAAACTACATTAAAGTTTTAGAATTTTGAGAGTAAAGGCAGCTTAGATATATTGTTTGTTTCACTTTAGTTTATGGTTTTTGTGCATTTTTATATATCTTTATATAATTACGGTTTTAGATAAATTATAGTTTGTGTAATCCTTTTTTCTGTTTATACATTTCAGGTATGAAATTAGGATCGAACCTGAAAGGATTACCTTTTTATAGAGTACTGCTAGGCACAATTTCATAAAGCAATAATTTGAGCATAATGTTTATAAATTATACATAAATGGTTTGTTTTAGATTTGACATCTTAATACATTCTTTATGTATCATGTTATTAATGTTACCAAAGCGTAGATATCATCTGAAAATCTTTTTATTTTTCTCTCGAAGTCGACACTATCATTCGTTATTTTTGCCCTGCCTTTGTTTCTCGTAGTCGCTAACCAAACAGTTTCTGTGAATTTTCATCCGAGAATATTAGTTTTGTTTCAACACATTTTAATGTTACTACGTTGCTGCTAAGTAAAATGGGTCAACTTTGTTCTAGGTAGCCTGCAAGTTCTAGATAATATGTTCAATTTTGCCAACGTCGAAAACTTATTAGCTAAAATCCAGTTGAGAAAATTATTTTAGAAAACCTATCAGTTGTTTATAGCACAACATTTACGGATACTTTTTCAAGGTAATAATTTTTTGTTTTTAGTTTTATTTCATATATCATTGTAATTAGGTGTATCATGAAATTTTTATATTATCTATTTGACATAAGAAAAATATTATTGCCGAAATAATTAAGTCGGAAGCATATACAGTTTTATTGTTGTACCATATTAGTATCCTGATATTACTGTCGTAATACACTAATATTAGTATACTGAACATTTAATCGAACATTATTTTGTTAATATTACGAATCTTTTAAACCGTAACCAAGTACCGTAAACAAGTATATAACTGTAAAAATAATTCTTTTCAATAGTGCCAACCTAGAGTATTACTATTAATAAGGTAAGATACAATACGAGTTTCACGAATACCCTAAAGCTGTTGTCCGGATGTGAGACAATTTAAGTTACGAACTTTGTTTGTTTAAGTTGAAATCACAACTGCAGAGATTGTGCTTAGGTGACCATGTTTTCCACATTTCCCATACTCAAATAAACTGACATATCGATAAAGCTTTGTTCCGAGTTTGTGCTAAATAAAAAAAAATATGTGTAATAACATAATGTTACATATTAAATTAGTAGATAAATATTACTAATAAATTAATTAACAAAAGAAACCTAACCTTAAAATACATTTTACACGTAAATATGTGTCTAAATTTGTAGAAAAATCACAAAAATGTATACTATTAAATGTGTTTACTGTATAGTGGGTAAGTACAATAATCATAATTATAATTTATTGTTTTTAGCGTTACTCCGTCCAACTTCATGACTAAAATAAAACAAATATTATTTTACTAATTTCCGCTTTGTTTATTCGCAAATACTCTCCTCAAACACGACATCCGGCAGTCGTCGAACCCGCAACATCTGAGGACGCCACGTGTAGTGACGACATGCGTTGAAATTGCATTATATTCGTCCTGTTTGCCATTAAGCACAGCGAAAATTAACAAATCACTATTTTAATTTATTTCAAATATAATAAATTCAGTGTTTTTATTTATGGAAAGTAATTTAAGAATGTGTTAAGTACCAGTAAGACCGGTAACTTCAACTATGTATTATCACATAGGTTTTCGCAAGTTTTCATGTGCCAGATATTAAATTTTACAGTGACAGCATCTGCTTGGCGAGCCACCACTCCCATTATCGTTCTGGCGCCATATCGGCATTCCGGGAGTCATAAGAACGAAAATATTGTAATCGACCACACTTCACCACATACGGCTTCATTGTCACTTAACATTATGCGAAATTGAAATCAAAATGCTTACACCATATTTGCGATAAAAAATAATTTGCCTTAAAAGAATAGACAAATCTTAATCTTCGATATAAGCCGTATTAACACTAGATTTACCGACACATTTTTATGGTTTTCTTTTCGTATCTGTATTAGTTTTGTGCATTATTGCATTAATTTTTTTCCTGTTTCGCTATAAAATATATAGAACAACGTTGCCAGAGGCGGTATAAAAAAATAAAAATATCAGTATACGTAACTTCTTATATAGGGTCGTCCAGTCAAAATGACTGGTCCGGATCTAGTGTTAAAGATAACCTAAATTGTTTAAGACAAAACGTAATTTGCATACCATTAAATAAAAATGGATTGATTGCCAGTTTTCATAACATAAAAAGCTGTGTATATATGTATACGTAAATTGAATTATATTTATAACGAAAATAATCTTCTTTAATAAGTAAACCTGTCATGGAAAAAGGAAGGAAGAGGGCACAATTCGAAAGACAAAAGTAATAAATATCAAACAGACGTCACTCAGTTTCATCGGTTTGAATATTTTTACATTATTTCGCCGCTAATGTCTCATCTCGTGGCGAAATTCTTTTTAATGCAAATACGTCATTAATTGTTTTTCAAAGGAACGTTTGAACGTTTGAGTTTGGGACTTTTCTTTTTTTAATTGAATATACATTGAATACCTAATTTTAATTACTATAATTGAATTTTACCAACATATATATTTTTAAGTGTTTTAAAGATTTCTGAAATAAATATCTAAAAAGCAGGCCAAGCACGACTCGCTGGTGAGGTTGCGGAGGTGTGCGAAAGCGTTCCCGTGGCCGTACCGTAAAGCGCCGAAGACGGAACATCGTGGATGTTTTAGTCGGTGCAAGTCCGACATAATCTACCTTTGCCCCCGCGAAGGCAGATATGCGAAGGCATTTAACCCACATAAAAAAAGGGCCAAGTAAGACTCGCACCGCGAATTATTCCATAAACGCCGATAAAATCAAGTTTCTTCTATTCTTTTTTTGTATTTTTTATTATTTATTATTATATCGGCAACGGTAA
>DWQX01003852.1:0-16513 GCA_018245475.1 Pharmacophagus antenor
AGACTTCGAGTAAAAGTCCCAGCCTACGACAGCATTACGTCATTGACAGCTTACCGCTAACAATTTCAGAGCGTTGCCACTGCTAACAGATGGACAGAAATACAGAGCTTAAGAGCTCCAACCGTCGCTCTTCGGGAATCAGTTCTCTTTGTTTTGGAGGTGCTACCATCCGCGGGTAGCACATTCAAGGACCTGATGGAAGCACTCGAAGCTTGTTATGAAGAAAATCATCAAGAGCATGTCTTCCGCATATAACTACGGAACTGAGTGCAGCGTCCGACAGGACTGTAGCAATGGTCTCTAGAGCTCGAGAGCTGGCCTGCAAGGCATACCCGTTTGCTGATACTAAGATGATGGACTCCACAATACTTCAAGCGTTCGTCGATGGGGTTAGAGTTATGGAGATTAAAACAACGGGGGCTTCGCCATTATGCTTCGTTAGGGAATACCGCAGCGCACGCTCCGCAAAAAAAAATTTGACTGCCTCCGTATGGCAGTGGTTTAGCCGTTTGCCTTGTTACGCGGATGACTCAGGTTCGATTCCTGGGCCATAGGAGTAGTGGAGTCTGGGCGGTGGTAGGGTTTTTCAAGCCTGTCCCCAATCCTCAATAACAATCTACCGCCCTAATAGCATGGCTATGTTTTGGGAGTCATATATGTTAGAGTCAGATGTATTTTAGGCGAACACGCTTCGCCATCTATGGTCTCATTGTCACTTAACATAACAACTTAACATTAGGTGAAATCGAAGCCAAATTTAAGCCCGTTCCTAAAAAAAAACCTTAGGTGTGATGTTTTGCTCTAATTATAAGGTGTCGTAGGTAATTGGTAAACTACTGGAAAAAAAGGCGTTAATCCCAGCTAAGAAAATGACAACCGGACCCAGCTAGTTGATGAAGTAATATGCTGATATGGTATACCCTTGGAAATCCACTCGACCATGGAAGATACCTAGAGAGAAATGTGTTTCAAGAAGTCTGCAAATATTAGGCATGCACAAAACGGGGACCACTGCGTAACATGTTCAGTCCATAGGCATTGTAAAAAGGTTTAACCAAACACTGTTGAGAGGTGTTTGGCCAATTTAGCAGGCAACTATCAGCGGGACTGGGATAAGTACATTGCGCCATTCATTCTCGCCTACAGGAGTATGAGAGTACGAAAACGTCATGAGTTCGTTAACTTCAGACGAGAACTGAAGTTACCGGTAGAACTGATAACTGAGGGTGCGCCAGACGATTACATCGACTACCAAGATTACGTCTACTAATTATGAGAAAAGATGCCGAATATTTATGCCATGGTATGAGAAAACGGCTGGCTTACATTGGAGTGAAACCATGGAAACTAGATATGACCAGAGATCGAGTACCAGTGATTTTGAAGATGGAACACTAGTTTAGCTTCATAATCCGATACCAAGAAAAGGAAAGTCATTTAAATTACAGATAAGATGGGAAAACACAAAGCGGTTGAATAAATGATGTTACTGATCCAACATCATCTGAGAGGAACGCAGAAGATTGTTCACGTGGACCGTTTCGCACGCTATCACGGCAATAACAAAGGTCATCCGTCATACTCATGTATCTCTGAGGAGAGCAATATCGCCGAGAAGTCGGAAGGACATCGCTTTTTCATTCGCATTTGTAAAATAATATCAGGATAGTATCAAGATACTGCTGCTAAATAAAGATCAATGCTGATTGCACCAAGGTGCAAGCAGCATTCATCTTTATTTATACCACCAAAAGCGCATTATGGCGTAAACTCGGGAACTTGTTAACGTGACGAATTCAAAAGGAATTGTCTAAGTTGTGTAAACAACTGCAACCTTCTGGCACCTAATAGCAACGTCGGTGTCGGGGCTAGGTGAGACGTCGAGAGAGATTAGTTCGAGCTATCGGTTATTGTCATTTGACTACATTATTGTTTGCTACCTGTTTAATCGCTTATTAAAAGTTTCAAACAAGTCGACGGTGTTTTATTGAAATCCTGATACTTTCTTTTGTAATAGTATGAGTTAAGAAAGAATGTACATAATGAATTTATAATAATAAATTGATATTTTGGTCGTCATATCTTAATGACATTAGCCTTTTTGTCTCTATTTCGTTAATAAGACGCGACAGATAGGACTAACCTGCAAGGATTTTTGAATAAAAAAAATGGGATTACAATGATATCACGTAAAAAATTAACGTTTGTGTCGACAATGTTCACTGAATGTTTATAATAACTTGTATTCATTAATTGTTTTATTTACTAAGTTAAATTAAAGTTATTTTCAAACCAAAGATAAATCTGTGTAATTATGTTATGTTATGTTATGTTAACAATTCTAACAATTTGATGTGTTAATGTGTTATTAATTTTAATTAGTTATAAGCGAAGTAGTATTTTACACTCAAATTAAAAATAAAACTTTTAAAAGTAAAAAAAAAATATTTGATCAAAATACTTATCCTTCAAAATTTTCGTGGTATTTTTAATATTGTTAATAAAACCAAAAAGTAATTTTATAACATTCGATAGCGATAATTTTTAATTTGAAGAGTTTTATTTTCTTTATTACATTTGGTATTTAATATTACTTTAACTGGTATGAAAAAAATTTACAAAAAAGAGCAAAACTCTTATGTCATTTTAGTGGATCAAAATTATAAGTTGTAAATATTACATAAAAATACCGTTTAACTATAATTCAACTATATAAAAATTGTATAAAAAAATAAAATGTCGGTGACGAACGCTATGTTTATATTCGAAGTAGTTGTTGAAAGCGTTAAGAGTCTGACTAGTTCTACGGCATTAGTGATTAAAAGTGACTTTGCCGATATATTTTCGCTTGAATTGAAAGATCCTAAACAAATGCACATAGTGATGCCCGAGCCCCCACCATTACCCCCTGATCCGCCTGGAAAAAAGAAAAAAGCCAAACCACCGGCGAAAAAGAAAAAGGGCCAAGTAGATCTCCCACCGCCCGAACCTGTCATTCAGTCAGGGCAGTCAGTATTGTTCTCTAGCTGTGCTGAGGTCCTATCGCAGAATATGAAAAAGTTTCCTATGGAGATATCTTTATGGAATAAAGAAGATTATTTGGTATATATCGGATCTGTTTCCATTCCGTGGGACCCTGTCTTTTTAACATATTTAGAGAAGCTTTACAACTGCCAGGAAGCACCGCCTGTGACTTTGAACGACGAATATAATGTATTCGAAGAAGGTACAGCAAAATTAATAGCAAAACTTGGAATACAAGTGAAACTTTCGTACTTGGGCGATAAAGTTACAGCGGCATTTCGTACTCTTTCAGAAGACCCTGCAGTAAAAAAAGTATTATACACTGGTATGAACTCGAAAACTACGTCGTATATATGTACAATGAAGACTACCGATGAAGTATTTGAAGAAAACTGCAACAAGGTTGAAAACAACTACATAATTGATAAACCAAAGCCTATTAATATGGTTTTCGCAGACTACAAAAACGCCCCCTTGCCTAAATACGATATTTTTAAAGAAGGCGATTACTGTTGTATGGGTAATGCTGATAAACCTCCAGACTTGATATATAAAGCACCGGAAACCTGTCCGGATATAAATCATATAATTGATTACGTACGCACAATCATAACATCTTGTTATGACAACATGAGAATGCTTACACCTCGTCCGACAATAAAGCCCAGAGTGAAAGCGACTGATATAGACAGACTTTGTTATTGCAAAGAAACTAATTGGCCAGAAGATGAGTTTGCACAAAGGTTTAAGAAAGACGTACAATTAGGACCATGTCCCCTTTGTTCAGGTCCTAAGGAGAAACCGAAAGATCCTACTACTAACAAAGAAACGTTCGACATTGCCAACATTAGGGGTACTTGTGGTCGTCACGACTGTAGGGTAGCACGACTCATTAGAGCTTATATAGAAAACTTAGTTGAAGAAGATAACCAAGTAATAACAATAGATGATGTCGTTGGGCCATGCGGAAGCAAAGTGTGTACATTAGCAGAAAAAATACAACAGTTTCTACGACAAGAAGGACCATTTGATAAAATTAGTACTTTGGAAGCTTTGTCCACTCAGTGCTCTTGTTTACAACAAATGAAGGATACGTTAATAGGGAAAAAACGTCCTGAAAAAAGTAGTGACTCGTCGGTCAGTGGTGAATCTACTACTACCACCACCACAGATGAAAGTGGGAGTGAAAAAAATTATTGTAAGAAAAAAGGTTGCCCATTTGGGGAGAATTCTGATCCAACCAAAGTTTATAACGTTTTTTATTTTTTTGTGCAATATGACAACCAGGAATTATCGTCGCCCGGAGGCAGTGATCAAAATTTTCCATATTGTTCTACGGCATGCCCTAGCGTAAAAGCTTCAGAGAAAACTTCATGTTCTAAAAGCGCGTGTTCAAGTAAGAAAGACGATAAGGCGAATCTTAAAAATGCAGATTCACCAGACCACAGTGATGAGCCAAGCCCTGATGATAGCAACATTGTCATCAACTTTGAAGATATTCATAATCCATGTTGCGTGAAATCTTGCAACGTTGTTGAAACCGTAAAAAATTTAATAGTTCAAGGAGCACAAAGTGAAAAAAAAATTTGTTTACAAGATGATCCTTGTTATTGTGACTGCGATTGTACATTAAAATTTTCGAAAAAAACAACGTATTGCGCTGTTTGTGGTGGTTACGAATGTATGGGAGACGATTTAAAGGAAATGCCTGAATACGCGAAGCCGTATCCATGTCCTGTTTACAACAAACTGTATGATAAGAAATACATAAAAGTGAAAAGTCCGTGGCCCGGTGAGGAACAGCCCCAAAAGGCGCAGGATAATATAAGCATTAAAAGCACTAAAGGTTCGAAGACGTCAGACCGTAGAATGCGTTCGACTAAATCCATTTCTGATAGGCGATTAGGAGATAGAAAGTCCGATAAGTCTGAGAATAAAATAAGGAGTTCCCAAAAAGTGAGCTCCATAAAAATCAAGCCAAAGAAAGAAATAAAGAAAAAAGATAAAGAAACAAAGAAAAAGGATAAAGAAAAAAACGTTATACCGAAAGAAGAAAAAGCACGTGAGTATGAATGTGATACTGACCTTTTGTTTCTAAGTGCACGTTTGTTTCGTAACATTTATTTTTGTTACCAAGTGTTACTATGATTCGTTAGCGCTCCTCCATCTAAATTTTTTAAACGAACAAGTCGCTGACTCTGTCGCAAGCAATATACTCGGCGATTAGTTATCAAGTTTCTAGTAAATTTATTTAATGAGTAAGTTGGTGACAAATCGATGAAAATCTGTGTCTGTAATTTGAATAATTTCATTCATAATTATCGCTCAGCTCCACCACAAGTTGAGAAACCGCCAGAGAAGAAGTATCCATATCCTCCTGTCCCAAAAAACATGGGATGGAATTGGACTGCCGATGATATACCGGGCATGAAGGTGAAGGATGTTTTTATTTACCATAGAGTATAAACTACCGTTGTCTGTACCTTTTTATTTTACCTATTCATTAGTATTACAAAATGTTAGTTTTTGTGAGGTCCTTTTTGGTGGGTACCGCCGTAGTGCTCATTTTTGTTATGAAATGTGCTCCCGTTTGAAGGAAGTTGTATTGTGTTAATTATCACGGGGGTAAAGAAACAGCATTTTGTGTAAATTACATTTGTAGTGTATATACAAATACTGAGGATAATACATGAATATGACTACTGTAGTTTGCATGTTGATAGGTTTTTTTGAACACGACAAACCAGTAGCTAGTTAGTTTCCATTCTCAATATCAATTTGCCGAATAACAGCACTCTGTTTTATTTGACAGTCTTTTTAGGCGATCACGTTTTATCATCTACGGTCTTGTTGTTACTTAACACGTGGAAATGAAGTCAAGTGTTAGTAACCCATTGATGATTAAAAATTTAATGACGCGTCCATTTTCCTGTTATATAATCGGATTTGTAATCAGTGGTAATTTTATATGTAGAAAGGCAACAAACTGCTCGGCTTATAATCATGAATTTATAATTTTGTGTGCGTTTACAATTTATTTTCGATATTATTTTTGCGGTGAGTTTCAATTTCTTTTTTTAGAATCTTTTTTTTATGTTTTATTTATGTGGAGTGCGCCAGATCAGTGGTACGTTCCCAATGATTAAAACTATTTGTTTTACAGTATATCTGGTGAGCTGCAACAGTGGGCCAAAATTGAATTACTACACTTGAATGACATCTTGTTTTCGGAAATTATAATAAAGTTAAAATAAAGTCAACCGAGTTTTATTCCTTTGTGTTTTGCCAGCTTTACCTTATATCAATTGATTAAAAACTCATGTCATTCATTGTTAACAAATTTATTTTTGTTTTATAAAAACGCCAACTGAACTATCAAGAACTAGTAGTCTCGGCGAAGTTCATACCGTCTAAGTCAGTGAATGAATGCTGTGTTACCTTTTTACTTAATTTGTTAAGTGGTGATTCACTGGAGATTTTTATTGTAATACATTCATAACATCTAAAATTAATAATTTTGCGTCAGCTCCATCTAGTGGTAGAAATGCTTAATTTTTCTTGGACAAATAGATCCCAAATAAAAATCATAAGCAGTCTTATAAATGTTTTACTACGTTTAAGATAATTCAGTAAGAGAAGTCATCTTTTTACTCATTCTCGCAGGAACTTTTTTTTCTAGGGTAAAATGTACCCTAAATGTTATTCAATAAAATAAGTGACCTACTTACAAATTCGTTCAGTAGCGTTTTCGTAACTAACGGACGACCGGGAGATAGACAGACAAAAAAAAAAAAACATTGTTTTCATGTTTATATCTAATATAAAGTATTTAAGTATTTTTATGTACCGCATATTATTTATTATTTGCGAATTACCATTATTTGCCTATGCCATTTCACTCACATTTACTCTTGCTGTTCAAACAAGTACTGTGTTTACTATATATTGTAATATTGTGATATGAATAATTGTTTTAATAATTATTATTATTATTACATTAAAAAAAACAAACGTAACGTATAGATTCGGCTGTCACATAACTCTATGTGTAATGGATGTTAGGATTTTAGCTCATTGTATCGAAAGGAAAGATGATGTAAAAACCTTTTCTATTATAAAAAAACAAGTATTTTTTAAATTTAAGATCAATGATTTTACGTTGCCGAAAAATTTATACTATCAATTTTTTTAGATCCAATTATAGACAAAATTTATAAACGCGAACATGACAGACATGAAAATAATTGTGGAGACATCTATGTATCTACACAATTATTTTTGCAGCCCCATATTACGTATGGAATTTCCCTATAAAGCAATTGTATTAAAAATAATTTGAAGATAATGGACAAAGAGCCTTGTTCAAAGGAAAAATTATTATAGTTTGGATATGAATGTCTCCTATTCGTAACTTTTTCAGGTGCGACCAAAGTGGAAGCCCGGTGCGGCCAACAAAATATTAGTACGTCGTTACAGAGCTATGAGAGAAGGTGTCGATACTATAGCAAAGAAAAAACGAGCTTTAATGCAACGCAAGAAAAAATTGGAAATGAAGCCAACGTTAGTAGTAAAGAAAAATAATGGCGAATACACTGTTCAAATGGAAGTATTTAAAAAATATTCAAAAGAGCGCCTCGTTTTCCAATATCCCTACGAAGAGAAACCACCATTAATTTATTCGATTGGAAAAACCGAAGAGGAGAAAATCAAAATACAGAAACAAAGGGAGCGCAAAGAGCGAAGAGAAACAAGAAGAAAATGTCGTTTGCTACAATCTACGTTCAGAAATAAGTGTCAAGAAATTTGTCTAAAAGCCTATAATCAAGCTATTGGTTTATTGCCGTTACCAGATCCCAATAATCCTCAGTGTCCATGTCATACCGATGCGGTGAAGCCTATTACTCCACCTGTAGAATCTTGTTCGTGTTCTGAAGATGAGAATATATCTAGTAGCGATACCGACCATGATGATTGGGTTATTGAATTTACTCCTCCTTTGGCTAGATGGGATCCTAAAATAAAACATTCTCCTGTTCTGGTGGAGAACGAGAGCCAGTATACTTATTTAGATTACAAAGTGAAATTGCTTGATAAATCAGGTAATCCTGTACCAAGATTCTTTAAAGGACCAGATGGAAAACAGGAATGCAGTGATCTTGGCGGCTTTTGGGATCACAATCATTTTTGGATGGAGATTAACAAAGATGGTTATATAGGACCAGATAACAGATGGGTTCCCATGAATTTCACAGGTCCTGATGGTATGTTTTATTCGGCAGAAGAAGGTGTATTCACTGACAGTTCAGGTCGGAATTTGAAAATTGGAGTAGACGGTTATATAGAAAGAGATGGGAAATGGGCGTGGTATTCTCATAGAAAAGTAGCAAAAAGTGTTAAATCTGAAACTTATTCAATAGCGTTAACCGGAAATTCTAAAAGAGCTAAAGTGGAAAAACCACCAGCCAAGAGCAACGGAAGCGGAGATAAAAAAGCATCAGCTAAGACAAAAGAGAAAAAAGTTTCAAGCAGTGCTCCTGCAGCTAAACCTGAAAAAGGCAAAGCTAATAAAGTTGAGTTTGGTACTAAAGGTAAGAATCCACTAATAATGAGTGTGTCCGTTGACCGTGTTGAGAAAAATCCGTTCCAACAAGATGGAGGAAGGTATATCCAAGAACAAATAAAAGTAAATAAATACAAGGAATTGATGCATCCACTTTATGATGATATAATAGAACTCAAATTACCCGCTAAAGCGAATAGGGCTTCTAATACAACAAGGAAAAGTTTTTCTCCTTTCCCTGCACAAAGATCTGAAAAGATGAGATTAATTAAGTCGATTATGGCTGGTAGTAATACTACATCAGAATCATAATCATTATTTCATAAAAGATTTAAAAAATATTTGTAATAAAATAATTTATTCTGTTGCTTCATTAATAAAAAAAACTGTCAAGTTGCCTTTTAATTTACTCATTATTATATAATATAAATAAAACAGATGCTTAATTTCGTGTATGATTTTCGTGTGTGTGAAAAAATAGTCAACAATGATTTAGCGATTAATCATTGTTGACTGTTTTCTTAGGTATATTTCAGAAAAGCCTTAAATATTATAACCCCCTGTATTTGTAAGTGACGATAGTGTTTTTTAAAAAATTGACAATGAACTGGACTGTATCTTAATTCATAATGATCTAGATAGTTTCATTTCTATGTAAGTAAACACAGAAATGAACACGTGCAAATGTATCACTTTCGCTCGCAAAAAAAAGACCCTATCATATGTAATTTCACGTTCAACGGTGCTCTTATTAGACGTAAACTTTATTCGAGATTTGAGAGTTGGCTTTAATAAAAAGATGTAATGAAGTAACCAAGGAGAAGAATTACTCGAGCTAACAAAAATTATTTTGTACTATGTATATTTAAGAATTTTACAAATCTTACAGCTGTCTATAATATAAGTCTGTAAGAGCGTTTAAATAAATAAAAAATATTAGCCTCGTCTACACTGATTAATTGCCAAATATTTCGTTATTTTATAAAGTATGTACAAAAATATTAAGAGGAGAGGTTTCTTGCAAGAAATATAATAAAAATGTAATGTTGACAATTCAATAAGATCTTGTTGCCAGTGTAAAATATTATTAATAGTCTTTTTTAGTACATCGTCTGCTTATAGAACGGTAAATCACATAAGCTGACTATGTTATATTATGAAAATGAAGTGTGACAGTCATAGGCTAAGTTGAGAGTTGTGAGATACCAAATGCATTAGGGATGAGTTAGAATCTTACCAAAATCTTAAATGGTATGTGGCACCAGTCTATGGCTAAATGTTATTATTATTATATTAACATTATTATCTTTAAAAGTTGCAAAAACACTATGAACATTGTTTATAAAACAAGAACAAGAGTAGTCTAAACAAATACTTTCATATAAAATCACGTTCATATTCATACTCATAATATTCAACTTTTATTTATTTTAAAATGGATTATTGGCTACTTTTATTTTGAGTACATTTAAAGTATTTTCTTAATTGTTAGGTCTGGCTGTTTTCATTTTGATAATAAAATAAAAGTTTGATTGACACATTTTAGTTTTGGAAATTTTTCAAATTACAAGTATGAGTCTTTAATTTTTAAAAATAATATTTTTCATAAAAGTGCTTGAAAAATAATATTTACAATGTCCTCTTCGGATTCATTTTTTTTGATAGAAGTAATCATTGAAGAGTTTGTAAGTCACATAAAATGCGAAGAGTTTAAAATTATGTGCTCATTTAGCAATATGTTTTCTTTTAACATGATTGACCCCAGAGTAACAAAGAAACCAATTTCACATGGACAGACGAAGTTAATGCGGAAATCAATGGTTAGAAGTTCAACCACGCAAAAATTCGCGAAACCAAAATTGCAAGCTACACATTCGACAATTATATCATGTAATGCCAAACGTTTAATTAAAAAAATGCAGAAATATCCAATGAAAATAAGTCTCCGGAAAAAACTAAAGAATGCAAAAATGTTGGGTCTTATAGAATTCGTGTGGGTAAAACCGTATGTTGATTATTTAACAACGGTGGAATTTAACCAAGAGTATAATCCCACAATAAAAACCACGAAAGAATGCATTGTGTTTGATAATGCAGCAAGGCAAAAAATAGCCTCATTTAAAGCAACTGTTAAATTAGGTATTGTTAGAGATCAATCAATTAAATTAAATACATTATTAAATAATTCTTCCTCATTAAATCGCCTTTCTTGTAAAGAAAAAGAGACAAAAACTAATTTAATAAATACAATTGCAACGTCTGCGGATAACAATTCTTTGGAATCCACACGAAACAGTAATAAGTTTCAAGAGCAATTCAATGCTTTTTCACAACAAGTATCATGCGGTATATCCTTGAACAAAGTTGGCAAAGTAGAGGGCAATAATATTATATATCCCAGCTTAGTTAACAGTGCTACAAATTTGAACAGAAATAAAACCATAAGCTTAACTAAATGTAAATCCACTTCAGCAATAGAAGTTTCTAAGCGTTTTAATATTTTGAGTTACATTTACGGTGATGGTATTGGTCCTTGCAATAACCGAGTCTATTACGTAGGATATTTTACAGTTGTACCCGCATCTGTTGCTAATAAACCAGATATAAAACAAAACGCAGCCAATGACAGTAGTAATAGCAATAGTTCAGAAAGCATTTGTCCGTTTAGTGAACCAGCCGATGTCACTATTACTAAATGTAAGAATGTGACTTGTGAAAATAAAGAGCATAGGCATTTACCTAAACTTCCTGAACGTCAAACTTTACTAAATTTAGGAAGTATATACAAAGAATGCTGTATTAAAACAGAGGAGGTTGAAGAAGTAGTGGGCGGAGTAACAGCAAAAATGCAATTCGGAAAAGATCCATGTTTTTGCACCTGCGAGTGTACTTTTGGTTATAAAAGAACAACATATTGTAATGTTTGTGGTGGTTACGAAAAAGTTGGAGAAGATTTCCCTCAAAAACCGAAATATGAATTACCTATTCCTTGTCCTATTTTTCATAACTTGGTTGATAAAAATAAACTAAAGTTATTAAGTACATCAGGAAGTGATACCAGAAAAAAAGATGAATCTTTAGGGCCGAAAAGTACGAGAAAAGCTTCGAAATCGGGTACTTCGTCAGAGAAAAGATCAAATCCAGAAAAAAAGAGTGATTCCGAAAAGGACAGAAAAAAGGGAGGAAAAGCTAAAGACGACAGATTTAAATTTAACTTTGGCTATAAAGGTATACGTACGTATTATTATATTTAATTTCACAATATTAAGCGGTATTTAAAAATAATAATTTCTGCTGTTATGATTGCCTACAGCTCCTCAAATAGGACACTGTTATTGCGCAATGCCATGTACAGGAACGCTGAATCCAGTGCCGAAAAAGATGGGCTGGCTATGGACTGCTGACAACGTGCCTGGACTCAAGGTAGAAGGAAATATTTATTTTCGAACATGAGACATATAGAGACAGATGATATTTTTGTTTATTTTTTTATTTTTTTTTTATAGTTTGATCCCCAATGGAAACCGGGAGCTATACATAAATTTGTATATAGATTACTAAAAATGGCTAAAAATCCCGATGAAGTTGGCAAAAAGAGAAGGAAGGATACGGGCAAGAAAAAGCGTCCATTGAAGAGACCTTTACTAGTAGTTTTTAAGCAGCACGGAGAATACACTGTTACTATGGAGACAATGAAACATTACCCGAAACCAAGAAATATAAGCCAGCATCCATATGAAGATAAACCAGTAATGACTTACACAATCGGTAGGACTGAAGAAGAAAATCGCGCCAGACAGAAAAAGAAAGAACGACAACAAAGACGTTTGGAGAGAGCTCAACGATTATTTATCCAGAGTGCATTTAAAGATATGTGTCATGAAATTTGCCTTAAGACTTACCAACAGGCTCTTGGGCTTTTACCTGATGCCGAAGATCCTACATGTCCTTGTTACCCAGCGGAGCCGGGTCCTGATAAAACTAATATTAATTTATCGTGTTCATGTTCCGAGGTCTCGTCTTCGTTTAATTCGGATACTGATTCTGATGAATGGGTTGTTGAATTTACTCCACCGAACGCCCTTTTTGATCCAAAAATAAAAGTTAAAAAAGTATTTAAAAATGATTCATCGTCACAATATACGTATTTAGATTTTCGTGTGAAGTTAAGTGATAGATATGGTAATCCAGTGCCCAGATTCTTTAGAGGCCCTGATGGAAAGCAGCAATGTAGCGATTTAGGAGGATTTTGGAATCCTGATCACAAGTGGCTTGAAATAAACATTGATGGGTATGTAGCACCCGATGGAAGATGGGCTCCCAATAGCTTTATAGGGCCAAATGGAGAAACTGTTGAAGCTGATGCAGGAAAATTTCAAGCTTTGAATGGCAATTGGTTAGTTGTAGGAATAGATGGATATGTGGATGTACAAGGGAAGTGGCACTTTTATCCAAAGTCGAAAGGTCTTATGAATAAAATTGAGAAAAAAGTTGTCGTCAACCAAGGAAAAGCCGTAAAATCAGACAAGACTGTTAAATCCGCTAAATCCGTTAAATCAAATAAATCTTCTTGGAGTTGTTATGGGGACGTAAGTCCTATGGAATTATCTAAAATGGGCATTACATGTCATGGTAGTGATAGGATATTGCTCATCAAAAAATTACAGGAATTAAGAGCACGAGGCGAGAAAGTACAGATTCCAGCATTTCCTTCCTCTGGTTTAGGAACGGGAAAAAGACGCAAAAAGATAAGATATCAAAAGTCTCGGATGATGACGATCACATCAGCCAGTGAAAGTAAATGTGTCCATTCGAAACCATCAAGTAAGGGTATAGAAGCAATCGATGCTGACGGAAACAAAACATATTTTCGCCTTAAGAAGTACGTAAACAGCAGACCTAGAGACAGACTGGACAATTTGATAAAACGAGGCATAAGTTTGAGCTCTTTTCATGTACCCTGTTTGCATTCTTTCATAAATGCTGAAGTCATGAAACAACAGCAAAGGAAAAGATTGTTAGCTCTTGCAGCTAGACATGGATAGCTGTATAGCAAAACAATATTCATCCTTTACTGTACAAAATATAAGTCCGTTTGCGTTCTTTTTGTTTGAGTTTATTGTCATGTCAAACATAAATGTACATAAATGTAATTAATTTGGTTTGTAAAATTTCTTAACGTTGTATTAACTGTAAGGATAAAATAAATATTTTGTCATTTTTACACTTTATTTTTTAATTTTTTTCAACACAGTTTTTGATGAACAGTAAGTTTTTTTTTGGTTTTGTTTAATTACTACATATTTAAATTAGTCACATCTCATATACGATAAATTTTGCTTTCAGAAAGTGTCAAGAGGTTGGAAGCCAGGCGCAATATCGAAACGCCTTCTGAAGAAGCTTATTAAAGCCAAACGATCGAAATCAATTGTAGAAGAAGTAAAACAAACAAGGAAGATTAAAAAACGTATTGAGGAAAAGCCAACGTTAATAGTGAGCAAAAAAGATGGAGAATACAAAATTGAGATGCAAGCCAAGTCAGAAAATAAAGACGAATATTTTGAACAATACTCACCATTAATATTTAAGATTGCAAAATTTAATAACGACGATAGGAATAGAAAGAAGGAAAGAGTCAGGAGAAGATTAATAAGAAAAGTAATTAATGATATCTGTCCCGATGTTTATGATTCGAAAACGTGCGATAGATTTTGTCTTGAGGCATACAAGCAAGCTGTTGGTTTACTGAAATACGACGTTAACCAATCGAATAATCCTTGTGACGGGCCTGAACCGGCCAACGTATTAGACAGCTGCTCGTGTTCGGACATCGATTTGAGTTCAAGCTGCACGTCATCCGAAGCCGACTGGGAGATTCACTTCTCACCGCCTGCAGCTTCACGTCGTTAAAAATTAATAGTTATAATTGTTTATGTGAAATAACATACTGTAGTTGATCAATTATTTTTTATTTTCATCGAGTACATTATTGAAGATGTCCCATAAAACAAGAGATATTGTTGTGTGCGGTGCTATTCTTAAGTAGAAGGGTAATAAGCCTTTATACAATGCTTGAAAGCCTTCATTAATGTAAGTCTTTTTAAGGCAGTCGAACATACCCTTGTAGAGTACATTACCTTTAGACGCAGGACCTGCGGTTAAAAGAAAATTACTATAAGCGTGTTAAAACTATAATCTTACAGTGATGTGAACTTGAATTCTTTTTTAGTAGTTTACTACATATAATTTTTCCCGATGTACAGTTAGATATTTCCCGTTTTCAGTTTGACTAATATGGTCTATCTTATACATTAGGTTTACGATATTAGCAATGCCACAATATCATGGGTAGAAAAAAAGTTATTTGACGGTTATGACATAATGCAAGTTACTGATAACAACGGTGTTTATCATTTAAAAGCGTGCAGTCTTAGATTTGACACGTAACGATAACCTATACATGTAACCTATAACTGTAACAGTCAAATCTACGCGTCGTACTCGAATATTGTTTGAAAATATTAACTGAAATTTACTTTGAAAATATAGAAGTAAACCAATGTTTTTTTTTTTGGGTTTTTTCTTCCTGTCTCTTTGACTATCAAAAACGACTGGACGGGTAAATTATCAAGATTGATAAGTGGGTCACTTATTTTATAGAATAATTTTTTTAAAATTTTTGAAAAATGATGAAATCTTGGGAGATAGCAAGTAAAAAAAAATTCTCATACCGAAATATTTAAAAATTAGTAAAACATTAAAAAGTCCATCTACAAATTAAATGTTGGGGTTAATTTTTGTCCCATGGATATAAAACATTCCCATACTATTAATTATATTGTGTGTAATTTAAAAAAAGAAATAAAATTTAAATGTTTTGAATTTTAAGCAAATAAAAAGCATACTATTGCCTAGATGACGCTGTCGCAAAACTATTATTTTAAAATATTTTGTACGTCATACAATAGAGAAAACCTTAGAAAATTACGAATCGTCCACCACTTGATATATTTTAGTAAAAAGGTAACACTACATTCAATCTGTTAGGCGGTACAGAGTACATCTAGTTTTCTATATTCGAAATATGTAAAAATGACGCATGTAATATGGGATGTTAGCGACATAAAACCCATATATCTATACATACAAAAATGTAATATGAACCAAATGTTAATGGATCTCCGATCCGATAAAATATAACGCAGCTAGCCCACGTCCCAACAACACAACAACAACACCTATCAAATGAAATATTTTCGAACAGCTAAGCGTATTCTTTAAATGGTATTTAATAACACCCGATTGGGGTTTCCACAAAAATAATTAGAGCGATTAAAAATCGGCGCAACTGTTTGGAAATAGTGCTATAGTCTAACACAATAGATAAATAGATGTAATTAATAATCATTATAAATTCCCCGCACTAATCCGTGCCTCAACTGCGATGTTATATATATTATTATTTAAAAGAAAAATTTATACGGTCTGTAGACCTGCCTTTTCTCCCATCCAGTGTTTGTCGCCAATCATTAAAAATAAAGAACCGTACAAATTTTCCTAATTGAAAAGGCGTGTATTGACAACGTCCAGGGGCGTTTAGATAATCGCGCTTTGTGTCCCGCAAACGAGACTCGAGGCGAATCCGAGCGCCACAGAGGGAATGTGTGAAGTAACAATATTCTAAAAGTTTGCCTTTCGCTCTGGATCATTTCAAGCACTCTTATATCGCGAATGATCTAAACTCGAATTAATTCCATTAAGGATCCATTATTTTTACCCTCCGTTAAAGCACTCCGTTGTAAATGGTAAACTTTAACAGGGCATACCTGCAGCTAAGAGCTCTATTATATCATATCTACACAAATTTTCTGAAATACTGTATCAAGAATCAATACTATTGCAAAGCGGTTAACAACGAAACATTAATTA
>DWQX01003853.1:0-16510 GCA_018245475.1 Pharmacophagus antenor
ACAGTTGAGATAACACAGCGCTTCGATACAACTGTGACAACATTGCACGATTATTCAAGCGGCCAACGAACGCGACGCTCGTTTGTCGCTTTGTTACATTCGAAATAATTAAAAAAAAAGTACCGTAGACAATAACTTTCACAGTCACACACACATACACACATTTATACACACATACATATACGCACACATATGTATATATAAAATCAAACAAAAAAATGGAGATTTTGTTTCGATTCAAAATCCGGTGTACAAACACATTTTAAAAATCGATTTACAAAAGTGAAATATGAAAGTAGATTGATAAGTATCCTCGCACATATGTGTTTGCCGATAGGTTTTTATCAAATTTTCTTATCAATTTCACATGAAAAATTAGCAGAGATACCGCAAAACAGATAACAAATTGATAACAGAGAAATTATGATAAAATTAAAAATTGCAATGTTTCCCTTTTTGTTTCAATATTGAATAATAAAACTTAATGATATTAATATAGAAATTCCGACATTTCTGCTCACTGATTATTTATGGGACTTTGCCTCTGCGGTATTTCAAATGTTATAGTCTAGCTTTAAACCGTGAAAGGCAATACATGCGTTAGAAAGAATTTCATTATGCGAATTTACAAATAGTATTCGTGTGTTAAAAAAAAAATCTTCTCGCAAGCGAAACGCTTTAACATTCGGACGTATTCTCTAAAATGCTACAGCCGTCAACTGAACAGCGTGCATACCGTGAAATATATATCGATAAACAATATACCATTTTAGATACTTCAATGGATAGTTCGATTGAACGAGCGTACCGGTTCGATCACGCTACGCGCTTTATTGTCACATCGACACCAACGACACAGCGAAGTGAACAAAATGGCGGACGCGACCGAAACACCGCCGACCTTGCGCCGCATGGCGCGATCTTTTAAACGAATGCCGGGCGTTAAAAAAAAATAAATACTTCGTGATTTACGTAACGCCATTACTCAGTTCGGACATCCGCAATTAAGGAGAATGTACTTGAAATACTAAAGTACGAAATACAAGATATTGCGTCGTACTACGATGTTTGTTACACAAATATTAGTTTTATATAAAAAAAAATGTGTTGTGTTGATAATTTGAAATTAAAGCATGTCAGTTTTTTACATAATACTTACTCATTTAACTATTCTTTTTATCATAACTGTAGTATTAAGATGGTTAATAGGTACATAGCGGTACGGGCTTCGTTTTTTTTATCTTTGCAGTTAAGTTACTAACATGAAATCAAAGATAATTTGATTATTTTAACGTTACTCAACAAAGGTGTTATTAGATTGATAGTCTACTTTGAATTTTGTGAGATACCAGGGTGCAACATAAAAATATTTTCGATTTTAACAATAGCTGAATTAGCATACGCTGGTGAACGCCTTCGTCAGGAATTTAGATGAGAAAGGTCAGTTTCACGGTTCCGAGCCCGCCGTTCGTACGTCAAAATGATTTGTGAATATTATTTAAAATGTTGCCACATTTGCATTAAAATAATCTTCATAAATCATTTTTTTAGAAATTTTTTTGTATGCATGCTTAATAATATGATTAATTATAGTAGAAAAAATACGTTATAATATTTAGTGCATACAAAGGCTAATATGATAAATAATGGAGAATATAATACAACATAATTTTTATAAAGAACAAGTACTTATCACGGATAAACTCCCGTTTATGTGGAGCTCAAAGCAACATTTTTATGCATACAAAACTCACGTCCACGCATCAAAGCAGCCCGAGCTATCGTCAAAAGAAAACTTTTCTCAAAGTTTATCTCTTCACACAAGTAACACTCTACATATAATATCCAAGTAGCCTTTAAGCGGAAATAGTTAAAAGCTTCCGATACGAAATCAGATTATCTGTGGGAGCGTATCTTCGGATACTACCGGCTGAGCCATTTTGATTTTGAAGACACGTAATTAGGCCATTAGTTCGGTGTGCAGACTGGTTTATTATTGATTTTTTGATCCTACATTTGACTGCCTCCGTGGCGCAGTGGTAAGGGCCACAGGAGTAGTGGAGTTTGGGTGGCGGTAAGGCTACTACTATCGATGGCAATGTGCTGCCGTACAGCATCGCTGTGTCCCGGCAGTCATAAATGTGAGAACCAGATGTATTCTGGGCGTAAACGCTTTACCATCTACGGCCGCATTGTCACTTAACAACAGGTGAAATCGAGCCTAACTGTTAGCACATAACCGATTGAAAAAAAAAAAATCGATAATATTAATTTATTAACTTATACCTACCCGTTACATCACTGCTCGTAGTGTAGAATACTAATGTAAACAACATTGTATTCAAATTAAAATAGAGAACTGTAACAGGCTTACATTAAGTACAAGTTCAAAATGTACAATGGGTACGGGCGAGTCCGGTAGACGCGTACCATACTTTCGATTTCGTGAGGTCGCCAATTAATATGGCCTCGGTGTGCGCGCCGCGCAATACGGAACGGAACTGCACTCGACACGTGTGCGCGGCGAAAATATTGCCGCCACTGCAGACGCACACGCCACTAGACAAACACTCGCGCCACTCCGACGTACATTCGGACGGAACGTTCGGAAACAATAGATGAAGATATGTACAACGAGAATATTGTGGTGAACGAGACTAACAGTTATCACTACAACCGGCAGTAATACTACTCTGCCAAGCTTTAACCAGCGTTTTAATTCAACCGCCAAGTCACTGCCAGAATTATATATTACTCTGTTAATAAATGTTACGGTAATATAATGTTACTATTATTATTATTATTAAAAAAACTACCTCATGTCTTTCTTAGTAGCTTCTAAATAAGAATTCGCAGGAGCTAGCCACAAATTACTCTGGAAAATTCCTAGAGACATAAGGGTTAATTTCACAGAACAAAAGCGAATATGTAATGAAAATTTTTAATTTTATTTACAATTTTTTAATAAACAAACACAATAACATTATTATAATCGACAAAACAGAAATATCACCTCACAACACGTTTAACTCGTTGGTGAATGTATATGGAATTTGTGCTTATACATTAAACTATTTAAAAATAAAACGGCGAATTGTTTATTTCATTAAACGCACATGTTTATTACAGAATACAATATGGAAAACAAATATTGTGGTTGCTAAATGTAACATTTGTTCTCGCCATTGATAAAGCTACCCGCAAATAGGCACAGATAAAGTAAAAGATGGCCGATGGTCTGTGACGTCACGCGGGCGCGCCACAACACGGAGGGTTTTCACTTTCCTTTAAATTATTTGAGCATCGTTCCAAATTCGAAGTGGCTGATTAATATTACGAACGGCGCGTTTTGCATCAGAGGTGCGCCCGATTCAAACGAACTTTGAATACTCTATGCACTACATCGGATAAGGAGGGAACTCTCCGCCGGTGTTGCCACATTAGGGTAATTTACGTCAGTTGTCAAATTTGTTTCTGATGCAATAACGCAATGGTAGGAGAATGGAGGCGTTAATTATTATTTAGAAACATAAACGTACGATATCGAAGATGTCTAAACGAAATCGTAACGCTTTACATTATTCTTTAATTGACAATGTTAATAAATTATTTGCGCCTTAACCAAGCTACTATAATATTTAAGTTATTAATAGCTCGAAAGGATAGCAACACTGGTTTCTTAAATGGCATTAAGTTTAATGTTTGAACGATTGACTTCACGGCTTTTTTTTTAATAATTACACATAAATAAACAAAGTAATAAATCTCTTTTTTTTGTTAAGTCAATTAAGTTGTGCCTCCGTAAATACACAATTTAGTTTAAGAATGTTGGCAAGTATTTTTTTTTTACAAAATATGATAATAGCGTAGGCGTTCCAAAGCACTTTTAACTTGTATGACCTTAAAACAACAATCCGCCGAGCAACCGATGGCGGTATCGTCAGTGCGCTGCGAACGCAATTAAACGATTAAAAACAAAGAAAACAACTTATTTTTTTAATATCTTTCAAGACTTTATCTGTGGTGTGACATTTATTAGCATCGAAGCATTTGTTTTACTTTTTTCTGTATTGTCGTTATGAGCGGTATTTATATTTAAACCGTGTAAGCGATAACTGCTTTCGAATATTAATTAATAATCAAGTCTTTGGTTTCCTTTAATATCGTACACAGACAAATGTGTCGCTTCATCGAATCGACACGGACTGCAATTTAATGTAATGTTAAATATGATTTATGTAAAAATTTATTGCACGCCTCATCGGGGATATTGTGGCGAAAAATTGTAGCCACACATAATAACATATTACGGTTTGAATTAATATTCTATTATTAACGTTTCAGATAAGACAGTTTAATTGGTGTACAGAATTGAGAATAATCATAAGTAATTACAATCGTTGGCCTTGCAATGACTCACTTACAATAATTACATGTAACAATGTTGTTTCTTTTTTTTTCTCTCTTCTCCAACTTACGCAATACACAATTAAAAATTACAACGGAACGTTACACGAATTCTTTCGAGATCGCCATTAACACGTTCTCCCTGCCAGAGCGTTTTTTTTTTTGATATTTTCCGTTGCGGTCTAGTGAGGCACATACAGAATACAATTTGACAATTCTTTATTCGGCAAATGATAGTTTAAAGTCAATTTCGATTCGGATTAAAGTCGTATGTAATTATTTTGAGCTCGAGCTTATTATTTTAGATAACGCACGATCGAAACTTTTTCATGGGCGTTTTCGGGGTTCGCCCCACGCTTCAGGGAACGTGTTAAAGATGGCCGCGACGTTCCCAACGTTACAATCGAAAACGGCTTTGTGCGATTTTTGAGCGAATTCAGAGCCAACGGTGCATGGCGATGGGAAAAACGTGTCGAGTGTTGTGAAAGAGAGAGCAAAAAAAAAACCTAAACAGTTCTAGTGTCACTAACCCGTCATTTGACAATGATTTAATTAAAATAAACCCCGAGGTGTCAAGGACGAAGCGCGATGCGGTTACGGAGAGCCGACGTCCGACCGCATGCAGATTTGACCGATTGTAAATACAATGTAATTCAATATCACAACAAGTTAACCATACTGCAATTGTTGTTATTTTTATATCTCTTTTTATCTGCTACGGGCTAACACTTGACCTCTGACGTGCTCGCCCAGAATGCACAGGCTCGTACACACACAGCGATGCAATAATAATAATAGGGGCAGACTGACATTGGGGGTGGTAGCTAGCCAGGCATATATATATAGATAGATAGATAGATAGATAAAACGTTTATTGTCAATAAACAGAACACATACACAAATAGTAAGAAAAAAATCAGGCAATTAGTTTTTAGCTATAAAAATCGGTACACAGTGCACCGGTGTGTGTGTGTGTGCTACAAAGGTACGAATGGCCGTACATACACATATATATATTATAAAAACTTCTCTTAAAATGTATATGATTATTTTGCATTACAACTAAAACCAAAACAGTACAGTAACTATTATGTCGCCAGTTTGAAAAGTGATCCTAATGGGTTTAGTTATTGCAGACCTGTAATGTTTCAACCAAACAAAGATCTGCACATAACATTCATTATTTTCAACAGAAGGTTAAAATTTATTCATAATTTTAGTACTTATGCCGAAACACAAACTAACAAATTATTTACTAATTATTACTAAAACTTTAACGAATAATTTTAATGTTAAAACGCTAGTTAAAAACAATAAACCGTACGATTTAAATGTCACATCAGTTCGCATTTCGCACGTCCGATGGACCTTACCGACGTTTTTCGGTCGGATTACATCATTTTATTAGCGGTTTCGGAATAGTTGTGAATAGTGGACTACTGTGGAAAAGGTTATTCAAGCGTATTCACAAATTTATTTACGGTTTTTTCTTACCGCAACAGGAAAAATGTTGTATTGCATTTATTAGGGCTTTTGCTAACATTGTGTGGCCATAACGAATGGAATATACTAAGAAGACTATAAATTTACCGTGAAATTTTATGATGGAAAAACTATTATTACATTGTAAGAGTAACAAAAAAATATATGTCAAATATAATTTATCAAGTATCATAATAACCTTTGTAGTGGGCAATACAAATACTATATCGGCCAAAGCTTAATTGTACAATATAAAACTTTAATTAGATACTAATATTAACTTATTTAAAATAATCATCGTTTGATTAGAATCATACAAGTTATGCGAAGGCCGCGCTTGAAAGGCTTTATCGTTTGGTAACGAGTTTAAAATTTAAATATTAGTTATAGGCAACACTCTCATACGGTACGCTTGTAGATATTTATGAATGATTACACAAAATGTCTATATATATACAGCTATATATATATATATATATATAGATATACAGCATTAAGTACGCCTATCAAGGGCCCGCACGCGTTTCGAGGAAAATCACGGGAGTTCTTTCATTAGCGGCGGACGTCGCCGCGTTGTGGACAACGAATTGTTTTTATAGCGTTACAAATCGCAGCCGCGTTTTGTGGTCGCTGTTACTAGTTTTAATACGCGTATTACAACTGTTTCGTCAATCGTTTTATAACAGTTACGGATTGGTTCTCATAGTGTTTGCCGATTTATATATGTTATTCAATATAATATTTACACAGTTTTAATTAAGTGCTCTACAAATCTAGTTTTCGAACGTAACGTCTTTGTTATCTGTGAACAAATTCCATCCGTGTAACGCACGCCGCGTAGCACGATCTACAGCAATAATATTGTGTATAAGTTATTTAGCAACATTCACATTAGATTTACCGACACATTTTTATTGTTTTCTTCTCGTATCTATATTAGCTTTGTGCATTATTGCATTCATATTTTTCCCGTTTCGCAATAAAATAAATATAGAACAATGTTGCCAGAGACGGTAAAAAAAGATATAAAAATATCAAACGCACATCAGTATACGTAACTTCTTATATATGGTCGTCCAGTCAAAACGACTGGTCCGATAAATCTAGTGTTACATATATATAATCAATAAAGAGACAAGACGAGACAAGATAAGACAATATAGGAACGAGCACTTTTAGCATGTCCTGAAGCTGAAATTACCCATGAAAAAGTTTTGACCGTGTGTTATCGAAAATAATAACTTTAAGCTTAAAATAATTACATACAACCTTAACGGTAAATCCAGTGCTAAATGCAGTTTGACATTTGGTAAACACCATAAGGAAATTGGACCACATTCGTCGAAGTCCGCGGCCCCGGTGTTACGAGTTGCGTGTCGCTAAGCAACCCACGGCATACTAACGGCGTCCTAGAGGATCCCTGTGAAGCAACACTTGGCACTGGCGGCGGGCGGAGACATCTTAACCGCCGGACGTCTCAAGGCGCTACGATTCGACACGCACCTCAGCAGCTCGCGCGGTTTCCGAACGCGTACCCAATCGTCCCGATGTCGGTGCGTCGCAAGCGTTAATATGACGTTAAGCGTCATACGTCAACGTTTCGGCGCGCATTTGATTTCAGTTTTGACATTCATCAATAAATACGAAGAAATGTTGAAAGATTAAATTTTCTCACGCCGGAGCTTAAATACTTTTTTTTTCTTTATCGTTATTCTGCAACCGATGTAAAATTGACTTCACCATAACTTAATAATACGACGTCTCTACTAAACAAACAAATTAGTTACAGAGCAGGTGAGTTATGTCTCCGCAAACATTACACATGTTTACAAGTAACGATGTTTACCGAGGCGACAATATAGATTATTAATAAACCGGTCGTGTGCTGTCACAGATTATACAAACAGTTTCAATACAAAAACATATTATACAAAACTTGTTATTAAAGTTCGAAATTACATTGAATTAATCTTTTTTTTTTTTTTTTATAAAATTTATGTTGAAATTGAGAGATGAATCACAACAATTACCTTATTAGTTAATTTGTATTTACCAGAGATAAATAAATAGTATCCACATTTATTAGACGATCCTAAAAATTAGTTTTAATGCCTAATTTTATAATTTTATCCACTTTTAGGCCTGTAAAATTAGTAGTTTGTTGTAATAGTTATCATTTTTCTATTTCTTTAGTAACATGCGTCAGTGATGCGACCTTAATCCACTTATGTACATTTTAACAAAGTACAATTTCAATGCCCGACGCTGAAAAACATAGCAGTTCATGCATCCATACATTAGGTATATCTCTTGTATTGCGTGTATTGTTGTAATAAAAAAAAATATATGCATTATTTGACGAATAACGAAATATAAACGGTATCAATTTAAAATAATCTGTGCCAGTGTCTTATAAGTAACGAAAAAAAACACAAATAAAAAGATAACACTACATTTACGGACACATTTTTATAGTTTTCTATTTCCAATCTGTAGTAATTTAGTGAATAATTGTATTCTAATTTTTCCCGTTTCGCCATAAAATGTATACAACATTGTTGCCTGTAGCAATAAAAAAAAAAAGTGAAACGCATGTTAGTTTAACTTTTCATCTACGGTTGGTCCGTCAAAATGACGGGTGCGGTAATTCCAGCGTCAATAAAACGCAAGCCGACACCGGCGGAGTCCGCACGAATTGTGAACGATATCCAATCTAGTTATCCGAGTGGGCCACGTTTCGCGTTTCGCGACATAGGACGTTTGCGAAATCGCACAAGTCGTGCATCTCGGAGTCGGCCAATGATTATAAAGACCCTCCCGTCGTATACCCGGAATGAAATAAAAAATAAAATTAAAAACCATTCGAATCCAAAGAAATCAATAAAAATTTGTTTCATATACGATTTCTTTTCTTTATTATAATTAATTTCATTTCCTGTTGTGTTCTAATTAAGATTGTATAGGTCAAAGTTGGGTGTATTTGTCGAAGGTGTAAGGAATGTTATACATAGTACACTATTAACATACGCTTTTTTTTTATTAATAAAATAATTTGCATAAGACTTTGAACCTTAATTACGTAAGTAATAATAATGTTTCATAGTATAGTCGACTTTATATACTGAACTTTAAAACGAAATTTTGAGAAAACAATAAATCTATTCCTGCAAAAGAGTACTTTCTTTGTATCGTTTGTAAAAATTTCACTACAATATACTGCTACCGCTGGGTTCGGAGAAGTTTGCGCTGTTAGTATATTTGACGACTAGTACAGCTTCATCTGATACTGGCTCACGAATCCGGCGATCCGTGAGTCTACAATAAAGTTGCATATATTGAATTTTAGGTAACAATAACTTATAATATTTGCTGTTTAAATTGATAATGTATTGAAATATAACGCTAAAGTTACACGGGCGCGTATAGCGTGAACGATATTACATTGTAAATAAAATTGTATTGCATTTAACAAAACCATATAGAATAAAAATTATTTTATTGTGTATTAAAGTTTGATAGATTATAATTCATGTTAAAAATTCAAATATATTAATTATATTACGAACGAATTAATTAGTTCATTAGCACTACGTAAACATCTTATCTAACTTGAAACAAGTTACAAATGTAAACCCGAAACGTGCTATAGTAACGAACGTATGTTAAGATAAACCGTTCGATAAACTAGACGACTAAAAATAGAATGGAGACTAACGTTATGAACAACCCTGAAAGTCGCTAATAAAATAATTTTTTTTAATGATCAAATCCCATTTAAAATTACCTCGACACGGTTGAGATTAACAAGTTTTACGTATAAATAATTTAAAACACATATACGCAACTACGATAAATGGATGTGGATATTATATTATAAATAAATAACTATCACGTATACAAGTACCATGTGAAATATAACCGATATAGAGATTGAAAACACCATTGATATTTAAAATACTTTAAATAGCACGAAAATCTTTCATTCTTTCTAAATAAAACATTCAATCATTTGTTCTCTTACTACCGAAGCGAACGCTGGGTAGTAAGATTCCGTAACAAACGAATATCTCTAAAAAATAGATTTTTCAATGAAGAACACTTGCGATTGCAAAAAAAAATATTGATCAATATCGATAGAACAGTTTTTATGTTGTTCTTTGTAAGAATAGACACACACGATACGTAACTTTTAACACCTTTATTTTATTTGCACATTAAAAATACAAAATTACAGAAATGAATACCAAAAGAAAACATCTTTATGGAGAATTTTACAAAAACGGCAGCGATAAATTTGCGACAAATAAAAATCATGTGGGTATTAGTATTACTTTTTGAATTAACCTTAAAAAAAAAACTTGTTCTGGTCATGTCTTAGATCCAGCCGGACGTCGCTTTTAGACTCCGTCTTGGTAACAGACTGGTTTCACTTATAAATTAATAATTTCACCGATAACCTGATGTAACCCGTCCGCGGGGGCTCAAAGGTTTTGGTCAATTTGCATCACGAAATAGATATTTCAAACAGAGGAGGTTAAATTTAAAAATAATTACTATTGTAACAAAATCACGGATACAGTGACCTTTTGAATTATTCATGGCCCGAACATTTGTATAAACAAAAGCGAAATGAAATAATACGAACACAAAACTAACAATGTAGTTTAATGTACTTAGGTAATTGAAGAATATTAACGATTATTATACTAGTACTTCTATTATGACGAAATTTTTCCCTTTCTTATTTCCAATGGTCCGTTCGAAAACCAATTAAATTAAATCTTTTAAAATTCTCCTCAAAAATGAAGTAAGACATCCGATGTTAATATTTTGAAAATTGTAATTGTAATTTTGTTTGAAAAAAAAAAATAATATATAACATTAATCAATTTAAATCGTGTAAAAATAATAAATAAGAAATGCATTGTTAATTATTTTCTGGAAATTTCTTAAATTGCTCATTATAATTTTAAATCGGATACTCGTATAGATAACCAAGAACAGAATAATCATGTTTATCGCATTTTTATTATAGCCTGACCATATGTAATAGTCATGCAGTGACATTTATAATAAACATGATGGACAGAACTTATAAATGAATTAAAGCGATCCTTCTTTAATCTGTAATAACAATAGACATAAAAAATAAATATTACTTTGCGAGTTAAATCAAAGTTACTGTGTCAATTATCTTTAAAAGGTTTTCTTAACAATCCCTGAAAATTATTTTACCGTTTCAAAACATTATAAACAAAGGTATTATCAACTGAACGAAAACAAATTTTGTGTTCCGTTTACAAAATAAAAGCGTACAAATATTCATTGAACAAAAGACAATTGAAAGATAAAATGTTATAACGCGGTTTTCGAATATTCTCACGTACCGGAATGCGTTATAAAAATGTGTCACAAACAACTGATAAGGGCGCCACTTCCGCTGGTAGGCTGCGCCAAGTTTTCACCGCACGTTAGAAACCGTACGCGATTTGGTGAGAGAACGATATGCACGTCGTAATTTAACGCATATAACGCAATACGATACCCGCAACACCGAAACTCAAACTCCAGGAACAAATCGATTCAAGGATCAAACTATTCTGTATTATTTGTTAATAAATTGATTTTACCCGAACCACCCAAAACTAAAACAGATTATGTCCGATTGTATCGTTAAGTATAAATGAGTTCAAATAGGGTAGTTGCATTTAAAACGTTAAAATGAAATGTTACACTGACAACACGATCGATTTTAATGTGAAACATTTGAAGTTAAATAATTAAAAATCGAACGAGTCAATGAAGCGAAACGATGTTCGCTCATGGAAATCTATCAGATTTTCTAGAATCATCACTTGCATTGGCTCGTAATTACTAATTACAAGTGCAATACATATGCAATTCTTGATGTGAAGAAGCGTGCGCGAGTCGCCGACGCGTCGTAAAAGCGCATATCTTGGAGTACGCGCGATCTCGTGACGAATCTAACACCCACGCGCGCTAAATAAAGCGTGAATTTTTCACCAACACGGAACCCAGCGTTGGACCGACGCCATCGTCCAGCCATCACATGACTCCTCATCACTTGACTCACCTTCATGTCGTCGAGCATGTCGCACACGGAGATCAGGGAAGCGGTGTCGGGAGTCACTTTGATTACGCCCATTTTCGGCTTCGTTGTGAACACTACCAGGGCTAAGAACACGGAGGACCGAGTGGACCGTTTGCGTGTCGTGTGCTGCTGGTGCAACGTCCCGAATGAAGTTTCGAAGTTTAAAAGCGTGGAACGCGTGATATGGTTTAGGAACAACGAGCGCGAGACGTACTCACGCCGCGACCGAGCCGCGCGGACTGAACAGAACGACTACAATGCAGCGCGCCAGTGAAAGGGTCCCGACGTCACGCGCGATAACACGCCCCCCCCCTCCACACCCCCTGCGAGCGAACTTGTTGCTATATCTTCTGTCCCATTCGCACGTCCCCGAGAACTATACTCCATCTTGCTCTTTGAATGACAGCTAGTAAATACACTTGACTAAAACGTATTAGAGTACGTGAGCGCATTTTATTTATTTTTTACTTCAATTTTCATAATGATTAATTTACTATTTTTATTATGAAACTTATTTATACACACAATTTGTTCTTTGTATTTCAAAATAATTTATCTAAGGGCATTCATACAACATACTTTCATATAAAACGTAAGTATTTATATAGAAGCCATCCATCACTTGAATGTGGTTCATGCATAAATAATTTTAATGATGAAATTGTAAGCGAGGTGAACCTCAAAGTAATATAACTTTATTTATTAATAAGAACCGGGACCGTGTATCATTGTTACCTAAACATTGACTGTTTCGAACAGTCTCAATGTGTATTCATTTGTAGTTGTATGTTTTTAGGTTTATTAGCCTCATATAACTTGCGGGTACTAGATACGAACGATTGAAATGGTTTTAATTCGCAATAGGCTAACACTTGACCTCAGTTGACACACGATGTTAAGTGACAATGGGGCCGTAGACCGTGAAGCGTGAAGCCGAGAACACTGTCTCTCTCTCATGTATGACTGTCGGGACGTGACGATTCTGTTATGGCGGTAAGTTGACATTAAATCATTGTAACTAGATAAGTAAGTTAGAATAAACCTTACAACAATCAGATTCCACTACTCCTGTTGCCTATTGCACCACGAATGTAGTCATTGTAGAAGAGATCGTATATTTAGACTACTGTCAAATGCTGTAGTGGTAGATATCTGGGCTGTTGTCTATATCCATTACAAACATATTTAAAGTTCATAACTTTTTCTTTTAAAGGTTAGTTGGGCAAACGAGTGAGCGTCTCACGCGATAGTGTGTGACCGCCATCGCCCATGGACGGCTGAAGAATAAATAACATTTTCAACTACGCAAAAAATCGAGACGATTTAAAAATACTATGACAACATATTCAGCGAAGTAGTAAGAATTTTCACATTACTTAACACATTCAAAATATATTTACTCTTTCGCTTCTAAAGAATTATATTATTATCTGTACTCAATCGTTAACAACCGTGTATGATGATCGCTTTAAAAACGCTCCACAAAAATCCATTGCCATAATCCACAATAAAACCGTGATTTTATGGTAAATAATGACAGGTCCAATAGCAACACCGTCGTTAACGTTTTGATATAAAATAAAAAAAAAAAAAATAAACGCTTGCCGATTTTTTCGTCCAGCGTCCGGACAAAAGCAGTCAGAGGTCGGCTAATTTTACCAATAAGTTTTTCGCCGAAGCGGACTAAATCAGTCACTCACAGCGTCCTTGACCTTTAGTTTGCGTTTCGCGCCGCCATTTTTGTTTATTCGAAATTCGAATTACGCAACGGCTGTCATGCAGCCGTGGATGTTGATTTATGAACTGCGACGCTTCGCTAGTCAAGTGGATATTTAGAATGCGTGTTGTTTACAATCTCATCAAGTCTATAGAAACGTTGGCATATTATTATTACAAATGGTCAAGCGGTGGTCGTAATTTGGCCATTTAAAATTCTTTAAATACTATCTGAATATTGAGGAAACTGTATTTTTACTTATAACTGACATTTAATATATCTATTGGATATTTTATGACTATGATATTATCATTATTATAGTTATTTTTAACTTTCGTGAAAGTGTAAAGTTTGTGTTTCATTTATGTAGACAGTAATGGCGATATAATACCGCCTACTTCAACCATTATTTTGATATTGTTTGGTCTATTATTACATAATTTTAACTGCACATTATCTTATATCCTCTTTGATAGGCACAAAATAATATCGCTGGGGTTTAACATAAATGTACCGTGTTTTTGCATCATTGAATGCTTCTCTACCTAACGCGTTACGTAAGTACAGGTGGATAATAGATAACAGAGTATATGTTACTTATCTTGACGCTGTATTTGTTTTTTATTTGACGATAAATATTTATTTATTTATTTATTCTTCATTGTTAACCTTATAATTCACGGTCTTAATGGTTAGTGGCATTCTATTACAAGGTGTGGTGAGAATTATATGTAGGATATTTTTACATTTTACATTTTAATTATCTCCGTGGCGAACTGACTTATTACCCCCCAATTACGTAATGCCAACGTAAAGGAGTTGGTTTTTATGTCTGAATATTCTGGGCGAATACGCTTCACCATCTACGGCCACATTGTCACTTAACATCACGTAAAATCGTGGTCGTGTCAGCCCATATGTCAGTTTGTAAATATAAAAAAAATGTAATTAGAGAAACCTACAAGAAAAAAAAATCATTAACAATATTTAATGATACAATTTAATATAATATGAACGAAATGCAACTAGAGTCATCTGATTATGTTCATATATTACAAGGAATCTTCGACACTCACAATACGGTAGGATATTTTTTTTCATTCGCATGTAAAAAAAATTTAAGTATATTTTTGTTTGTTTGTTGTGATTGCCGTGATAAGTTTTCTTAATTGGAAATCCTAATGGGCCAATGGGCCGTTTCAATTAAATTTAACTCGCCTTTTAACCACGGTTAACCGCCGCCGTATTAACGACGTTTTCCTTATGCTCGTAGCCGGCGTTGAAAACAACTTCGGCCTTCATAGATTTCAGCCCGTAACTAGAAGGACGATATAACAACAGCAGAATTGTGAATTTATACCAGTTGGTATATAAATAACTATTGGCCGAGTTCGTGTTTACTTGTTTGTTTATTTAATGTTATTCTATATATATATATATAACACGTTTTTCTTCCTTTCATTCAGTACAATTGCCAGTCTGGAAGCTGCTTCGTCTAAACGAAGCCTTACTTTTAAATTGAGTGATCATGGCTTCTTTTAACAAATACTGTCTTTATTCATACTAAGTTTATCGAATGCGTGATTTTGTCAATACCTTATATGACTGCTCCATGATGCAGTGGTTTTGTTTTCCTTGTAACTCGTACGCCCCGGGTTCGATTCCCGGGACACAGGGGTAGTGGAGTCTGGATGGTGGTAGAGTTTTTCAAATCTGCCTCGTTAGCTACCACCACCCTCAATGTAAGTCTGCCGCCATAACAGCATTGCTGTGTTCCGGTAGCCATTCATTTAGGAGCCAGGGGTATTCTGAGCGAACACGCTTCACCATCTACGGCCCATTGTCACTTATCATCTAGTGAACTCGAGGCCAAGTGTTAGCCCATAAGTAATTAAAAAGAAAAAAAAGTAAGTTATACCTATATTGGCCATAGTCATAACGCGTGTTACTTCACTGTATATCATCGAGCAGTCTAGTGTTAAATGGCTTGCTTTCACTGCATATATTTTTTGTAATATTACAAATCGATTATTATAATTGCAAAACAAACAATTATTCAGATTTCTAAGTATTCTAATAATAAACACTAGTCGTATGTCGTATGTTGACTCGATGCGATGCAAACGTGTCCCAACTTGCATTTTGTAACTTAACGCGCTAAACACACCTGGTCAGTTAAGTAATAAGTTATCTATGTTAGACTACAGCGTGCCTTCTATTGAGAAGAACGAACAAGAAGCTAAGTGGAGTTCTTTTTTAGTGTATGCACTCTTTATTTTAAAAATGCTTAAAAAAAAACATTTACTCTCAAATCTAAATATCTCTAATTTAATTTCATTTATTCATTTTCATTTTCATTTAATGACAACACATTTAATGTTATTATGAAATTGTGAACGCATTTCATCCGACAAAAAAAAGGAATAGAACGGCCGGCAATAACGCCGAGATGATAACACTTACCACTGTTCTTCGTTGGTTATGCAGTGTGTCGGTGACCAAGGACACTGAATTTATATTGTTGTAGATTTGTAATTAGCGCCCACGTGGCGCAGTGGTCACTGCTTGAATTTTGATGAGGAAGTCCCGGGTAAGTCACGGGAGTAGTGTTATGGTTTTTCGGAACCAGTCTACCAAACTACTGCCCTAAATTTCAATCTGACCCCATAAAACAGCATTGCTGTGTTCCGGCAGTTATTTATATGACTGTCCGAAGTATTCTTGGCGAACACGCTTCATAATCTAAGTACTCATCGTTTTATTATTAGATGAAATCGAGGTCAATACTTCGC
>DWQX01003854.1:0-16507 GCA_018245475.1 Pharmacophagus antenor
AATAAAATGGCATACTTTAACCCTTTTAAAGAAATACTTTAGCTAGATGCCTATAAAAAATTATGATATAGTCATTATATTTTATCTTATTGTTAGGTTTAATAATATTGCTGCGTTTTAAGCGAAAATATGTAATTACAATTTAAGAAGTATAGACATTTTAAATTATAAGTTTAATTAAGACATTAATTGTTATTTTCTCTGTACATTAAGTTTTGACTAATATTTGGAGTAAAAAATTTTTGGAAGTGATTTTGATTATATCGGAATTTTTATCTGGTCACACCATATTTAATTTCTAAATCATCTATATGAATAAACGTTCTGTTTCTGACATAGTCTAGGTTTTCGATGGTGTGATAAAATTAACTTTAAAGGTAGTACTTGAATTGTAGTGGTTTGAGATTTTGCAAAGTATAATAACAACTTGCTAATGCTACTAAAATAATGGATAAGATACCTCGAACACATGAAGGTAATTTCTTTATTGCTATTAAATTAAAGTAACTGGCCGACAGCCATTTTAGTTTACTTGCGTGTGTGTATATTGTTTTTCATGGTATAATTTAAACAAGTTTTATCCTAGGTGTAACTAAATGTTAAATTAACTGTGGAGACGGGAAAAATAATTGTCTTTAAATATATGTAACATTACAGATTACTAAGCCATTGTTGGACTATTTTCAATAATAGTCAATAAAATATAGGAAGAATTTTTTTAATTCATATTAGTTTTATATTTACAATTTAAGGATAAATGACCAAAATATTGTTATAATATATAAGCATTTTTGGATCAAGATGTCTCCTTGTTAGTGAATTGGTTTTTTAAATTTTGTAACTTATTAATGTAATTTAAATAGCTTATTTCTATGTTTTTAGCCATAGAAGCTCAGATAAGAGAAATTCAACAGAAAAAGAATGAATTACCTGAAAATGGTACAGGAAAAGGTGTTTCCTTGGGTGAAACTTATTACGATAGTGACATTTATGACAATGCTGGTCACGGGGGCAAATCAAGATATGATGGATATGTAACTTCGATAGCTGCTAATGATGAAGTTGAAGATGAAGATGTTGAAAATGTCCCAGTTTCACAGAAAAGGCCAGGTTATACTGCACCTGCATCTCTTCTCAATGACATTGCCCAGGTACTGTTATACAGAATTAAAAAAAAAAATAAAATACAGTTTAAATCCATGTTCAAATATTTTTGTTACAGAGTGACAAAGACTATGACCCATTTGCAGATAAAAGAAGACCTACGATTGCTGACAGAGAAGATGAGTATCGCCAAAAGAGGCGTAGGATGATAATATCCCCTGAAAGAAATGATCCCTTTGCAGAGGGTAAGTTAATATCTGTAAATATATTTAATAAAAATAATACAATTAATTTGGATTGAAAACTATTAAATTTCTCAAATAATTAAATAATTTTGAAGATCAGTCTACTCATAATATTGTCAAAATTTTAGTTTGAATAAAATTTTTTATTAACTTATTGCATTTTGCTCATTTATTACATATCATTAAACTTTTAGGTGGGAAAACTCCAGATGTTGGTTCCCGAACATATACAGAAATTATGAAAGAACAGTATTTACGTGCTGAAGAAACCGAAGTTAGTAACTTTATTTTATATTAAAAAAATATATCCATAATGTACACTAGAAACTATAAATTAGCTACAGCTAAACATGTAATAAATCATATAGTTTTTATATTAAATAGTGATTAAAAGCATCACAACTTATGTATATGTCTATGAAATATCTGCAACCATAAATCTAAAATTTAATATTTAAGATTCCAAGATTCCTTGTCATTGATTGATGCTGTTGTTAAAGTTCAAGTTCAATATGAAAAAAATTACAGCTAAGAAAAAAGTTATTAGAAAAGGCAAGAGAGGGAACATTGAAGCCTGTGGTACAATCTAATGGTGAAACAGCTAAACCTGCTGCAACTAAAAGAAAAGGCAGATGGGATCAAAGTTCGGAAGACACACCTACTGTCAAAAAAGTGGTGGCGGCAACACCCAGTTCACAAGCAACACCATCGTGGGATAATGAGGTGAGATATTTAAACTTAAAATTATACATAGCTGTGCTGTGTGTAAAACTAGTTTTTTCTCACTAAACCTAACATAAGTACTAGGAAATGTAAATAGGAATCTCTTCTGATCTTGATTATTAAAAAAAAAAGTAATGTATTAAACATCATCCATTGTTAGATGGGTAATAAATAATATCAACAAAACATAACTTTTCTGAAAGTAATATGAAATGTCATTTGCTTCAGAGTTAAATATTGAGTGTTTTAATGTACTTATTATTTATTTTACTTTAAGATACAGTTATAGAATTGCAGTATGATTGACATTTACATAGTAGATTTTTCTTTATTATTAACACACTTGAAAGTATTTTAATACCTATTTTTATGCCCTTATTTTTGAAAAACAAAAAAACTTCTGGAGTATACCCCTATTCAAATAAGTATTACTCAATTTGATAATATAATGACTCAATATTTCGGAGTAATTCGAATTTTATAAAGAAATAGCTTTTTTTCTCATGAAACAAATTGGTGTATTTGACTTCAGAGAGGTGCATGGGAGGAAACTCCCGGTGCGGGTGGACGAGGCGGGGAGACACCAGGGGCAACGCCGTCAGCGCGCGTATGGGACGCCACACCTGGACATGCGACACCTGGGCATGCGACTCCCGGTCGCGACACACCCGCACAACACGCCTCCCGTAGGAACCGATGGGACGAGACTCCAAAGACCGACAGAGGTAATTGTAAATTTAATCAACTCACATTAATCAGGATAAAAATTAGTTAATATTTAGATAAACTAGGTATCTATAAATTTGTTTTTTAAGCATAAATGTTTTTTTTTTTAGTTGTGTACTGTATTTGTGAATTTTTTGTTAAACTCTTTTGAAATCATATAATTTGGTAAACATTTATTATGTTAATTTATAGAACATTGATAGTTAAATGAGGAGTCAAGATCTTTGTAACATGTACTTTTTTCATGATTTTAAAATACTAATGATTTTTATAGAGACTCCAGGTCACAACAGCGGTTGGGCGGAGACTCCAAGGACAGATCGAGGAGTAGGTGTTGATACTATCCAAGAAACACCAACACCAGGAACCAAGAGAAGGTCGCGTTGGGATGAAACACCTGGAGCTACGCCAGTACCAGCAACACCTACGCCTTCACATGCTACGCCTTCACATGCAACACCCTCACATGCGACACCTTCACATGCAACGCCCACACCTCACACACCTGTATTCACTCCAGGAGGAGTAAGTGTTATTAAATATAAGGATTTTATTGTAGGAGTCATATTTGTAATTATATTCAATTCAGTCAAGTAAAGATATTTTTACAGTTTGTTAATATAATTCTAAATATTTTTCCAGTCTACACCAGTCGGCGTCAAAGCTATGGCCATGGCTACTCCCACACCTGGACATGTTGCTGCTATGACACCCGAACAACTGCAAGCCTATCGGTGGGAAAAAGAAATTGATGAACGCAACAGACCATACACTGATGATGAGTTGGATGCCATGTTCCCAGCTGGGTACAAGGTTTTACCTCCCCCTGCTGGTACGTATTTATCAATATTATTAAAATATTTTTATTCTTATTTAGTTCAAGTGGACCATTAGTAATGAATTACCAATTTAGTTTCAGGCTACATGTATAAACCACGCGGATAAAAGCAGTAACGATTTATGATATACATGTGTAACTTATCAAATCCTTCCAAAATTAAAACATAATTTTTCTTTCAGATGAATGATGACATTTTAACAGTCGTGCCATTGGATAAACTGGATAAAGACTTGCTTTATATTCTTGCTTAATAAGCATATGCATTAAACAATTCTTAATTGACTGGAAGGATATTGATTGTTTATGTTGTTGCCCAGGTTATGTTCCGATTCGGACTCCGGCTCGTAAGCTGACCGCAACACCTACTCCATTGGCTGGTACCCCAATCGGCTTTTTCATGCAGACGGAGGAAGTGGGAGGCTCTGCGGCTGCGGCGGCGCGTTTGCTCGAGCCACAACCCAAGGGGGGTCAACAACTGCCCTTCATGAAGCCTGAGGATGCTCAGTATTTTGATAAACTGCTCATTGACGTCGACGAAGACACTCTTTCACCGGAGGAACTAAAAGAGAGAAAGATTATGAAACTCTTATTAAAAATTAAGGTTATTTTCTTATTTAGCATATGGTTACTCTGTTGTATTCATAATGATAACATCACACATAAATTATGTTTTTTGGTTTAATTTAAATTAAGATTTATGATGATTTATAAACAATTTTAAAATTACATATTCAAATCTGTATGACTTTTTAATGATAAACCAAAAACTCTTTCAACCAAAGAAATTGAGGTTCAATGTATCATATCATTTTTTTTTAATTTGGTTGTTTTTTAAATATGATAGTACATAAGTTTACTAAATGAAAAACAGGAAGGCCTTAATCACAGAAAATTTCCTGAAACAACACTGATATAATCAACACACTGATGTAAACTAAAAAGGAGAAAAGATTATCTAAAGAAGCAATGGGGGACAACATAAAAACATAGCTGGATTTTTACATACAATAATTGGCAAAGGACAACCCTTTTTATTATGAAGGGGGAACTAAAAAGGAGCAAACTTAACTGTTCCCATAAGTTTGTTCACTTTAGTTTATAAGGCTTGAAATAGAAGTAACATAAATAGTAATATTTTATCGAATTTACTTGCAGAATGGCACCCCACCGATGTGCAAGGCTGCGTTGAGACAGATAACAGACAAGGCGCGGGAGTTCGGTGCAGGTCCTTTATTTAATCAGATTTTGCCTCTGCTTATGAGTCCCACTTTGGAGGATCAGGAGCGTCATCTTCTTGTCAAGGTCATCGATAGAATCCTGTATAAACTGGACGATCTCGTTCGACCTTATGTACACAAGGTAAATACCGTCAATTAATTATAGAATATTTATAAATATTACTTAATGTGATTTACGGGTTGTCAAGGACTTATAGTTCGTTAAGCCGTCAACTCCTAATAAAACGCGGGCAAACGGCGAGAAACCATAAAAAGACGAATAGTAACAAGAATCGCCTGCCACTTAACTTTAACTTTTTATGTAGTCGTGAACTTAATAAACTATACACAAGATACCATACCATATGTCTTTTACTCATATAGTGTTTTGAAAATGGTGAGAAACGGCTGGCAACTATCAGTTGGTCCTTTGCGCTAGTGAGGTCTAGCGCTAGCTAGAAGACGGGGCGCGAGCCCTTACCGCGACTATCGTTCGCCTCTGAAGCAATACGCGGGGGCGAGAAGTACACGGGTATTCGGGTATATTTAATGTACGCGGTGTGCGAGTTTTGTTTACATCTCGTTCGTCTGTCGTTTTTTCTGTCTGACTCGACCCTTGCATCAAGACTAACTAACAAATTACGCGGACGACGCTGAGATTTGCATAGATATGGAATCGGCGCATAGTCGTCTGTATTAATTATCAATTTAATGGGGTGATGCATACCCTCCTCGAAATGAATGAGAGCACAGTCATTGATGAACTGTATGATCGTGGGAAGGCAAAGGTCACTGCAGGTCTATGTTCCTCCGGTATTACTTCGCCCCGGTAGCGAAACGGGTGAAGCGATTTTGGAGGACCTACATAGTCTTGACGACCTCGGGCCTGTGCATGTTCATTAAACTCACGTAGGTCAGGATGGGCTTATCGCAACTCTTGAAGAGTAGCACCTTGTGGTGAAGAGAGAGATTGCTACTTTGGCGTATCAGGGGATATAAGAGGCCTAACACTGAGGCCTACTTACTCCTGACTCTACGGGCGTGGGCTGAAAAAGTGAGACGGCGGTCTAAAGTGACGCCGAGATATTTGTCCTTCTAGAGTAAGACGCGACTGAAGAGGAGGGATATTGCTACCGGGGTGGAGAAGCGAGCAGCTTTCTTACTGCGAGAAAGATATGAACGGGCGACTTTGAAGTTTCTAAAATTAAATTCATGATACATTTTAATATTCTACTTTCTACCTTTTAACTGGGTATCCAATACAATTATGCTATTTTGTAAAATATAATTTAATTGATGATGATGATGATGGTAAGCTCTTTTTTCCTGCATTAAAATAAGGAGCGGCCCTTTATGTATGAAAGCGTTAAGGTTAACTTGTTAAGTCAATTCAGCTCCTGCCAGAAGCTCAGTAGTCTCCTAGGACGTTCACAGGCTTCTAGGAGCGACTTTGGCGATGTAAGGATCTGTTTTTTGTATTTTTCCACTGCCACGCATTCCAGGATCACATGAGCGGCAATTTCTTCTGCTTGTAGACATCACTTGTAATTAAGATTATCAGTTGAAAGGGCTCTGAATTGATGTTTGTTTAATGGTGTCACGAAATTCTACCAACCACTATTCGGAAGTTAATTTATATTATTAGATCTTCCCCCTCTTTTTGGCAAGTGTGGACAGGGCTGCGAGTTTTCTAGTTGGAATATCGGCGTCGCCCGGCAGATATACTGAGTCCAATATTGTATCTGGTTCTCCTAGAGAGAGGTCGTTTGGATTCTGTCCGCAGTTAGGTCTCTGGAACAAAATTCTGTTAGTAGCAGTGTATTAATATTTTTGGGAACAAGGATACATGTGCGAGGATTGCTTACCGTGGTGTTAACCAACACTTTGAGTCCTGGGTGGTTGAGACTAAATGCTGCCCTTACTGAACCTCGGCTCCTGGATCAGAGCAATAGTACCGGTGGTTGCCTCCAGCGCCCTGTGTTTGGTGGCCGTCGCAGCCTGCGCTAAAGCTTGGTTTGTATGCATTTAGCTTTAGTTAGAGGGGCTTTCGCAGCAATTGCTGCGTCAGAGGTCCTCGTCATCCACTGTCTCCGATCCATGTAGTCGCTTCATTCAGCATTGCGGCACCGGGTCCGGCAGGACAGGATCATTGTCCGTCACAGATGGAACGACCATCGCCGGTCCTGCAGGACTAGAGTGTAATGCGGTAGCTGTAGCTGCTTACGCCTTCAAATTGGTCGGGGTAGCCGATGTAGCGGCTTTAGGAGTGTCGTGATTCGTGTTCTCCCAGTCAGGTTTGTCAAGGCGAACATATTCCGATCCACTTCTGTTGGCGATACGACGCTCCCTTGCTATGACCGAGTGTTTGTCAGTCTCAGTGATGCCTAGAACAAGGAATATGCGCCTTTGTTCTTCACGATGTTCAGCCGCGTATAGGGACCACTGCCCCGTATCCATCCAGGTCCTGTTTCGGGCCTGTTACACGCGGTGGATTAGGCTAATGTTCTCTCCTTTGTATATAAGCATATACAGGCTCACCTTGATGCTAAGGAAATTCTCCCTGTCGCTTCACTACGAGCCCAGTATCCACCTGGGGGGAAGGTATTAGAGGTCTCTTCCTACTCAGCCACTTCAGTGAGAAGTCATCTTCGCACTAGTAGTACGTCGACCCCGTCACTGAGACGAGCCTTGTTTTTGAAGGTAAGACATCTTAGTGCTTCGTTGAACGAGCTCCTGGGATTAAAAACTCTTGGGAAGATGAATTCATCTACTGCCTCTTCAATCACAACGGCCTGTTCCTGTGTAAGGCCACGGTAAGGCTCGGTCATAATGGTGACGCAATAGTCAATTTGCCACAAATCTTCCGCAAAACTGTGCGACTCTGCTGTAGTGAATCTGGTCTGTGTTTGAGGTTGTCCAGCACGATTGCCCCCATCCCTTAGAGAGAAAGACTCATCCGGACGATTCCTCTTATGTTTAGGTCTAGCAGTTGCCGGTTTTCGCAGCTTTCTACCCCGCTCTATCTCCGCCTTGTTTTAGCCTCGTGTTCTTGGGTGGGCCCTTTACCGCCCCCTAGTTAAGGAATCTCGCCTGACTGCCCTGTGATATGAGCCATATCTGATTGACATGGGCGGCATACTTGCGGGTGTTTACAGAATACACAGGAAATTAATGGGGCTCCCCAACCATGTCACCGTATACAGGCCGAGGAAAACATATGGTAAGATGGGTTTGAAAATTCATAGAGAACAGGATATGATGGGAGATAGGTTTTTATGGTTAATAAGGATGTGGGTAGGTCTGCGGAGGGAGGAGTGGATGTTACTATTAGATGGATGTTGCAACTAAATAGTAACAGCTGTGGTAATCCGCTCACCATGTACATTTTAAGGAATAATCCATTAGATATTGGTCCATTTAGCCAGAACTTTATAATAGACGCATGAGCCAGTTGCCAGCCGTGTTGCTAGGAGTGTACCGAAATAAGAGGTATCCTCACAATCGGATTTTTAGTTTCTCGTGGCTTTATACCCCTCGTTCACACTTGTAGATAAGAACTATATACTTTCATTGTTGGTTGTTCAATGTTCATTGATAAAAGTGTAATAATTTTCTTTTCACAGATTTTGGTTGTTATAGAACCTCTTTTAATTGATGAAGATTACTATGCCCGTGTGGAAGGTCGTGAAATTATTTCAAACCTAGCAAAGGCAGCCGGTCTTGCCACTATGATTTCAACTATGAGACCAGATATTGATAACATTGATGAATATGTTCGAAATACAACAGCAAGGGCCTTTGCGGTTGTTGCATCAGCATTAGGTAAACTATATGTTTAATAAAGTTTACACATTGGGATTTAAAGAATGTTATATCATCAATACTATTGTAGCTGACAAGCCCGAAAGGTTCCAGTCATCGCTATATGGAATAATAATGTCAGGATAGAATCTTAGTGCAAGTAACATTTATTTCTACCATGTTTTCATGACGAAAGCATATTCTAGTTTGCGTAAATAACTCGAACCTTCTGGACTTAGTTACAACGTCGATGGCGGGGCATATGAATAAGACGTAATACTTATATTACTTCTTTTAATAGAAAAGAAAGTTAAACCAGTTCTGAAGGAAACAATTAATGTTAAAAATATCGAGGGTAATAATGAAATAGATATGTTCATCATCGTAAAATATAATAAGTCTAGAAACAAAGACTACAATGAATATTATTTAGAAATTTGTTATAGAACAATCAATTTAATTGACATAAGTTTAGGTGGCATATTCTTAAGAATTATAATTGTTTGTATGCAGCATCATACAAAGAGTATTAGTCAATTTTTATGAAATTTGCTTAGTTTGTCTATAATAGCTATTCATATTGGTAATTTTTCAAGATTCATTTTATAGCAGAAAATCTTTTATCCGTTTAATATGGATATGATGGAATAAGATAACAGAAATTATAAGAAAACAAAATATTGTACCTTGATGGTATTTTATTATTAATGCGAACGATATCTTAAAAAAAGAAAAAAAGCTCGTTATTCCTACTTTGCCTATTATTAAAAATGTAACTAGAGTTATTATTATTGAAGTAAATCTTTTCAGGTATTCCATCCCTTCTCCCTTTCTTAAAGGCTGTGTGCAGATCGAAAAAGTCTTGGCAAGCACGACATACGGGAATTAAGATTGTGCAACAAATAGCCATTTTAATGGGTTGTGCTATTTTACCACATCTTAAATCTCTCGTAGAAATTATAGAACATGGTAAGTGTAACATTCTTGTTTTTTTTTTATTAACTTTTAAAATAATTGTGTTTAGAAATAGTTGTTTAGTTGCGTTAACAAAAACAATTGTCAATAGTAAAAAAAAATCAATCTCTATGAATTCAAATATTGATAACAAAATTCATCTTAATTTTAACAGGGCTTGTAGATGAGCAACAAAAAGTACGCACAATTACTGCATTAGCCAGCGCCGCTCTCGCTGAAGCAGCCACTCCTTATGGTATTGAGTCCTTCGACTCTGTACTAAAGCCCCTTTGGAAAGGTATTCGTACTCATCGAGGAAAAGGCTTAGCAGCTTTTTTGAAAGCTATCGGTTATCTTATTCCACTCATGGACGCAGAATACGCTAATTATTACACGAGAGAAGTGATGCTTATTCTCATCCGTGAGTTCCAGTCACCTGATGAGGAAATGAAGAAAATTGTATTAAAGGTACATTCAAAATAATGTGGTATTTATATTATTTTCTAAAACCGTATTTATATTCAAAACATGTCAAAATGACACAGTTTTTGCTATTGTTTTCTGTTATTACAATCAAATTACATAAAACGTGTAAATTTGATTACCTAATAAATCTTTTAAAAACTTTTTACATAATAATTAATAAAATTATCAGCAAATTGAATTTAAATAAATTCTGTCAATATTGTTGCGAACGTGGGAATCGGGATTTAGATTAAACACAGTAAATATATTAGGAGGTTTTAATAGGCGATGAACAGAACGCAAACACAATTACTGTATCGGGTCACAATATATATTTACAAAGGGAATCGTAATCCGTTGATCCCAGGCATCGTAGGTCTAAACATACTGTATTCAAATCGCGAATTCGTCCAGTGTCCGTTGCTAAAACAATCGGAGGTTTTTTTTACTCGTAGTCTGTCTACCACTCTTCGCAGTTAGCGTACCGATAGCTCGATCTAAACTCTTTCGTTTTTAATCTTTATCTCTCAACAAGACGACACGAAAGTATTTGTAACATTTAACTATGATCGCATAGAACTTTACAGAGTGGTTCAAACTTGATGACTTTGTTTAAAGTGATAGGAACACTGTACATGAAAGTCCGTCAATAAAAAATAAAAATAGTCCAATTAATCTCTTTGGAAAAATAGGAATAATTGATTTTTAAGTATTGATTACTTATACACATTTTTTTTTAATATTTTTATATCTTGTGTTCTAAAAGTTCCACTCAGTTTGTATTCGTCTAATAATTTTTAAATTCGAGATTAAATTTTGTTTTAGGTAGTGAAACAATGTTGCGGCACAGATGGTGTAGAGCCTCAGTATATTATGGATGAAATCCTTCCACACTTTTTCAAACACTTTTGGAATCATCGCATGGCTCTGGACAGACGTAATTATCGTCAACTAGTTGACACCACAGTGGAAATTGCAAATAAGGTGACTCGAAATTTCAATCTACAATCTCTTAATAAATAACTTCTTCCTAAGTCAGATTTACTCAAGATTTAATTTATTCTTTATTTGAAGCCATTTTATCAGCATTATTCTACATATACAAGCTTACACTATTTTAACTGGTATATAACCAAAAACCACTTGATTTTCCAGACACTTTAACATATATTTTATAGGACACTTTTTAACAAATAAAATTCATTTTCTTATTTGTCAAAGAAGATATATTAGACCTTATGTTTTGTAGCGTAAAAACTATATTAATTAACCTCGTTAAAATTTGCTTTTCGATTTAAAAGGATTACAATCTTCGTAATCTTGTGTAACATTTAAAAATATGTAAGACATAAATCATATACATATACCTATCAGGTCGGAGCTTCAGAAATAATAAACAGAATAGTGGATGATTTAAAAGATGATAATGAACAGTACAGGAAGATGGTTATGGAATCGATTGAAAAGATTCTCGCAAATTTAGGTGCTGCGGATATTGATTCCAAACTAGAAGAAGCGCTTATTGATGGTATCTTATATGCATTCCAGGAACAAACAACAGAGGTATAATATATTATTTTTAATTACAATAGAGGTAATATATTAATTACTCTAATTACAAAAAGTAAAGATTATTTGTAGAGATTTTTTTTGTTAGTCAAATTTTATAGAACATAGCAGAATGGAAGGTTTTTGTTTTTACTACTTCAACGATAAAACTTCATACTTCTAATTGCCTGCAGAATGATTGAATTAAAAAAATATGTATTTAATTTAAATTATTAATTTAACATTTGTTATCAGGATGTTGTTATGTTAAATGGATTCGGTACAATAGTGAATCAACTAGGTAAACGCGTGAAGCCATACTTGCCACAGATCTGTGGTATCATTTTATGGCGCATGAACAACAAGTCCGCTAAAGTCCGTCAACAAGCGGCCGATCTCATTTCACGTATTGCAGTGGTCATGAAAACTTGTCAAGAGGTCAGTTATGAAAATAATTATAATAAAGTTTTTAAGATTTTATTATTTTGTGCATTCAGTATTTGATGTTATAATAATGTTATAATTATGCATATATATATACACGTATACAGTTATTTTTACATATATTTTGCATATCATTATAGAATTCGATATCAACGCTTCCTTTGTCTTAGCCAGGTAAAATTCTTCTTTCGTTTTACTTTTTGACAGTGACACCGTCCTATCATCTCTTCGTAATTGACTAATTTATAAATTTATAGCTATGAGTAAAAAATTTAACGTTTGTTATATCAACGCCCAGAGCATACCCTCTTATACCTATATAAATACCCACTATAATAATTTAATCGACAATTTTTATATTAATATGTGTTCCGAACATTCAAGACATGGCTCAACCCAATTTTATCGTCAACGTCTTACAGTGTATCTATCGGCGTTTATACTAAAACGAAAATTATCGTACGGGAAAGAAAGGCGGAAGCGTGGCTTTGTATTTTCGTAGTGGTATTCCCTACAAAATTTTAACTGCATCTTCAGGTTATACTGGTATTGCTCAATATATTTTCTTGAAGATTTCCGTCAATGTTATTAAGGCAATACTTGGCGCTATTTACTGTCCTCCTAACGCGTGCTATTTTGAAGATCTTCAGCTGGCGTTTGCCACAGTTAGTTAGGAATATACACACCATATTATCACCAGTGATTTTAATACTGATCTACTCACAGATTATTACGCACAATAATTGAGTCCGCAAATATTTCTTCACTTCCCTTGAATCTTAAACATGATCTCAACACTGCGGATTCCTTGATTGACTTAATTCTAGTTTACTCACCCGACCGTGTCGCTTGTCACGGCCAGTATCCCGCCTCCGCCATTTCACGACATGACCTATTATTCCCCGCTTATTTTATCCGTCCCTCTAATATTAAATCAGTGAATCAACGTATGTGCAATTTAGCTAGACTCAAAGTTGAGGCTCTCCGACATGACTTTATTCGTTTGATTTTTCTCTCGCTAATGAGGACATAAAAAACACCATCAACTCCATTAAATCTAGAGTGGTGGGTGTTGATAACGTTAGCCGGAATATGATTCCTCATTCTTGACCATGTTACTACTATACCTACACATATCATTAATTTTTCCTTAACCACAGGAGTTTTCCCATCTCATTGACGTAAAGCTTTTGTTCTTCCTCTTCCCAAAAAAGACAATCGTACTTCTTCAGATTATCGCCCAATTTCCGATTTGTACTTCCTTTCCAAGGAACTAGAAGCTACTGTTCAAAATCAAATTTCTAAATTTATTTTGCATAATATTTTTTTAAGTGCATATCAGACAGTATTTCAGCCCCGGCACGACCACTGTTACTAAAAGTAATCGAAGATATTCGTGTTGGAATGGAGAAGTCACGTTTGACTCTAATGCATTTAATGTAGTTGATCACGAGATCCTTCTAGCTACGCTAGATCACTTTAGTTTCTCCTCATCGGCGCAGAATTGGTTCTCATCTTATCTTCGTGGGCGACTGTAGGCAGTTCGAACGACTCAGTCAACTTCCTATTGGTTTGCGTTGTCTGCGGGCGTTCCTCAAGACCGAATTGTCACGCCTATTTTATTTTCGCTATTTATTAACCTCATCACTTCCCTTATTCACTGCTCATACCATCTTTATGCCGAAGACTTACAAATTTATGCCCAAATAGACGATGCATTATGTATGATTAGGTCCTTATATATGAAATTGGTGTTTTGTTGTACTGGCCATTTTGATCTCAAATATCTTCTCTTTTTTTAGGAATTCGAATTTCAAATTTATACAACTATTTACTCATGCATTTGTTTTTCGAAAGTCTTAATCCATATGTTTTTTCCATCTTTGGTTTTTTCTTTGCGTCACTCGGTTTAAAAAGTGGAAAACATAAAATATCCCGTTATTTACGAGTACGAGTTCCTCCGTCGTGGCACCAGTGCTACAGAAACGGCTCGAAGGATTAATGATGTGTATGGCAGTGGTGTCGCAAAAGAAAACACAGTGATAATGAAGAATCGAAGGCTATTGTGGAAGCTGATCCATGGCAAACTACGTCCAAGTTAGCTGCAGGCTGCGATGTTAGTGACAAAACTGTTTTAATACACTTGAAGCAATTGGGAAGTGAAAAAGCTCAAAACGTGGGTCGGGTCCCTCATAAATTGAGTGGAGCAAATGGACAAACGCGCGTAGACTGCGTTACATTATTCAATCGGCATAATAATGATGGGATTTTAAATCTGATCATTACCAGTCATGAAAAATTCATCTTGTACAAGAATTGGAAACGCTCATCGCAATGACTGAGCCTTGACGAATCCGCCAAATCCTGCCCCTAGAGAAAATTGACTCAAAAAAAGTTACTAGTGTGCGTTTCGTAGACTAGAGCCGGTATTGTTCACTTCAGTTTTCTTATATCTGGCCAGACTATTACGCCAGATGTGTATTGTCAGCAATTGCAAACCATGATGGAAAATCTAGCTGGTAAACAACGAAGGCTGGTCAATCGCCGTAGGCCACTGATGCGTCGGGACAACGCTAGACCACAAACTGCACAATAGACAGTTACGAAATTAGAAGAGCTTCAATTGGAATGTCTAAAACATCCACCGTACTCCTCTGAACTTGTCCAACAGATTACCATTTTTTTCGAAATTTCGATAATTTCATGCAAGGGAAATATGCAACTCCGATGGGGCACTCCAAAGCGCCTTCAAAATTTTTATTGTTTCCCGTCCGAATGGTTTTTTTTTAATAAAGGGATTAATGAACTACCTATGAGATGGCAAAAGTGCATAAATAGCGATGGTACATACTTTGATTAAATAAATATATTATATTTTGAAAAAATCGAGTTTAGGCTACTTCCCTTACAAAACGCCAATTCCACATGTTAGGACCTAATATTATTGGTGGAGTTGATCTAATAAACGGTGATCTTGCTCGGATCATTTCTGCTCAACCCAAAAGTTGACTGGTAGAGAATGTCATTTGGCATTAAGATTTAAATAAATAAATAAACAATTAAATAATCAACGCTATAATCTCCGCTAGTTTTACTAAGCGCTGTTAATGATCACCACAAAAAAAGAAAATAAGTTTAGTTAAACATAGTTATGGGTTGCTGCACATTGAACAGATATTTATTGTAATTAATGGTTATGCCATGTTAGTGTTTTTGAAATTGTTGTAAATAATGTACATGTTATAATAATTTTTTTTAAATTATAGTTTTTATTACACAGGAAAAATTGATGGGGCATCTTGGTGTAGTACTTTATGAGTACTTGGGCGAGGAATATCCAGAAGTATTGGGATCGATTCTAGGAGCACTCAAAGCTATTGTGAATGTTATTGGTATGACAAAAATGACTCCACCGATTAAAGATCTGCTGCCAAGACTTACCCCTATATTGAAAAACAGGTAATATTCTGGTAGGGGTTCCGTCGATTCCCTTAAGGTTTTCCTTTCTTATTAACTAACTCTAAGCTCCCTTCTGAGTTATTAATACCATCTTTACAATATAGACCTACATGCAACAAAATACAAAAGCAATTAATTTATTCATAATTAAACTTGCGCTTTTTGTATTATTATTAATAATTAATTAATTACTAAAAGCCTTGTGATATTATTTATACTTAGTGAGAGGAATGCACGCCATGCAAAATAAAAATAAGTTTAATGAAAAAAGAAACAAACAAAAATACATTTCTTTTCTTTTTTGCTTTATGGCTATAATTATTTTCCTGCTACTTAAAATTGGCTAGTGGAGAATGCCACACAGCAATAAGTCTGCTTGTATGTTCTCTTCATTTAATTTTTTCCGTCATATTTTTAGACATGAAAAGGTACAAGAAAACTGCATAGATCTCGTCGGACGTATCGCAGACAGGGGGCCAGAGTTTGTGTCAGCAAGAGAATGGATGAGAATATGCTTTGAGTTGCTTGAACTTTTAAAGGCCCACAAAAAAGCAATAAGAAGAGCAACAGTGAACACATTTGGTTACATTGCAAAGGCGATCGGTCCACACGATGTATTGGCTACGTTGCTCAACAACTTAAAAGTTCAAGAGAGACAGAATAGGTGGGTTGATTTTTTCCTGTTAACCCTTTGACTGTCACGCACATTTAGCGCGAACTGTCGGGCGTGTCAAGGTTTTATTTTAATAATATATAATGTTATGATCTAAGTTGTAATCCTAATAATAAAAATGATTAGTTAATATTTTCTCTAAACTATATTAAACTTTCATTCATCTATAATATTTTATGCTCTAATGTCAAGTAATTTAGAGTTACACTGCCGGCCAAAAGTTTGAGACTACCTTGAAAAAATTACAATATTGAATAAAACTCCAAAAGTTAGTGCTGTACAAATTATTTATTTACCTTATTAAATA
>DWQX01003855.1:0-16499 GCA_018245475.1 Pharmacophagus antenor
ATATATATATATATACACATATATATATTTAACGGTTATGGGCAAACATTTGACTTCGATTTCAAATGATGTTAAGTGAAAAGTGGTCTTAGATGGTGAAGGAGTTGTGAAGTCTGGATGGTACGGTTTTTCTATCCCGCCTGGCTAGCTACCACCCTCAATGACAATCTGCCGCAATAATAGCACTGCTAAGTTCCGGCAGTTATACATGTGAAGGCCTCATTGTCACCTGACATCAGGTGAAATCGAGGCCAAGTATTAGCCCATAATCAACAAATAAATAAAAAACTGTGTTTGCTTAGAATACTTCTTGCTCTTACATGTATGGCTGATAGGGCACAGGGTGCTAGCCAACCAGAAAGATTCGAAAAATATTACCATGATCTAGACATCACTGCTCGAATCGAACCCTGATTCTCCACGTTATAAGCCAACTAGTAAGGTTCGATTACGCCTGGAAACTCACCCTCCGCGTTTTTTACATCCAGTCACTGGATAGTCTTTCCTGTAACATTTGGTACCGAGAGCGTTGAAGTAAGTGATGCCTATTTTGAGTGAAGTAGCACTATTGACCTTACGTAGGCACTCACGGAAAACCCCATCGCATGTGCAGTTTAATCTGAAACATGTTTTACTTTCGTGTGTATTTATACCTTATTCAAACTTGTATAGTTACATTTTTTTATATTTAAGGTGGCAAACACGATTTAAGTTTGACAGGATGTTAAATGATAATTAAGGTGTAATCGCCCAAAATACTTTGGCTCCCATATGTACGTCTATCGTATGAAAGCGACACTTATGGGGGCAGATTGACAATACACGTATACGAGACATTTGGTTTTATGTCGTTAAGCGTATAATATTTTATAAACTGTATAGAAATAAAAACAAATGTGTTTCAGAAGGATATGTGATTTATAACTTTAAATAAATGAAAGTATGAGAAAAAAGCTTTATAAAGACTACTAACTAACATTTTCATTATCGAAATGAAATATAAGTACAGTACTTGCAAAAGGTACCCTGTCTATCATATATGTGTCTGCCAGAACACGACAATAATTTAAAGGCAGCAGATTAACATGTAGACTCGCGGTACTAGTTGAGTAACGAGACGGATACGAAAAACCCTTTTACCATCCAAACTATGTACAAAAATCTCACTCTTATTTTTTTATTAATACACATATTAAAAGAAGAGTATTAATATAGTTAATAATTAAGTGTAAAAGCATTACTTATAACCATAATGCAATTTCTTTCAGTAGACCCGTCTTGGGAAAACTTATTACTGAAAAATAATTTATGTATTTGAAGAAATTAGCCTGGGAACTATGTGGTACAAGGTAACGGGTAAGCTTTGTACAACGGAGGCGTATAAAATGTATAATCACAACAATAATTATTAAGTACATAGTTGAATAACTCTCACCGTGTGAAAAAGGAGTCATTAGTTAAATTGTGTCTGGACTCCCCAGCTAGGATAACGTCGGGGCAGCTGTCGTGCTGCCTACAGCAATAATCAGTCTCATTGTCCTTCCCCAGGTCATCGTAACCATCCGCAATGTTCCCAGACCCACACCACTTCGTACCTGCATAAGTCACACAATATATTTTTTTAAGCGACGAATAGGCTAAGCGTGAATTGCATTATTATTCTTTTCTTATAGCTTATGGGTTAACACTTGACCTCGTTTTAATCTGATGTAAAGTTAGAGTAAAGCCGTAGTGAAGTGTGTTCGCCCAGAATACTTCTGGCTCTCACATGTGTAACTCCTGGAACGCAGCAATGCCGTTATGGCGGTAGATTGAGGGTGGTCGCTAGCCATGTGGGTTCGAAAGACCCTACTACCATTCAGACTCCATTACTCCTGTGGCCCGGAAATCGAACCCGGGACCACCGCGTGGCTAGGCACGCGAGTAAACCATTGCGCCGCGGAGGCAACCAATAATAAAGATTATACAAGACGTGTCTTCATATGGTATTGAATTATCAGTATTCTAGATAGATAGATAAAACGTTTATTATGAATAAACAGAACACACACACAAATAGTAAGAAAAAATTCAAGCAAATAGTTTTTATCTATAAAAATCGGTGCACAGATACTGCACCGGTGTATGTGTGCTGCAAAGGTACAAAAGGCCGTAGCTCAGTGTACTTTCCACCTGCTGCAGGTGAACTGTAAAGTTAATGATTAATAATAAAAATTATTTTCATTTATATACAGAGAGATACAGAAAGAAAGTTGTCAATTGCGAAAGATATTAGAAATTAAAAATTGGAAACTATTACAGCCACTACGAAGTGCCAGGAATTGTATAATTGTTTTTCTAACAGGAATGATTTAAAATGTGTTTTTTTAAAACTATTCTAATTTGCGGGGTATGTGTTTTATCCATAATTATGTCTACAAACCATTCTCTGAGCAAATCTACTGGCGCGTTATTGACCTAGAAGCGAAGACCTTCTGCTTGTGTTCGTAGAAAAACTATACACACGTATCGGTAGAATTAAAGTTTCTACTAGTCGATATATGCACGACTATAGAAGCCAAGGAAAAAGTTATTTTTTCTTCTTCAAACAAAGAACAAACAATTTGTCTTTGCCCTTACTACGAGTATATTAAATGTGCTGTCTGATTAAAACAGTCGATACGATTAGTTATTATTAATTTAAATTCTGTTTACAATTATGGAAATATAAACAGATCCACAAAGATAAAAAGTTATTTAAAAATGGCGGCAGGTATATAGATGTACCTATAAATCAAATAATATATACAGATGTCTGTTATTTTCGACTACTCAATTCAGTAATCGCTAGTTAATACGAAAGCTGGGTATACATATATAGTAGTTGTAATCGGTTCAATGAAAACATTTTTATATATGAAATACGGACACGTCGTGTAGTTAAGATGCATAATATTAGGTGATGGAATTAACGGGTAGGTGAGCACCATGGCGTTCTCTACATCTACACCATTATATTTGTTCAAGTATGTAACAAGAAAATTGATAATGTTTATTATGTGAGTACATTCTTCAAAATCACAAAACATTTTTAAAATTAAACAATTAATTTATTATAAAACCTGTAGAATGGAAGTTTCTTATCAGATCTCAATAGAAGGCGCGTTGTAATGTGACGTAGTAAAAGTGATTGTACAAAAATAATAAAAAAAATAAATAAATTTGAATTAAATAGAATGCGGGTAGAATCGTTAGCGGTAATTGCCGCTTACTACGGACGCACTAGCGCAGTCATTGTACAAGTATTTGTAGCAAACTAACACATCAATTCGCTATGTCAAGGGCACACTTTCACTGTGATCTTACCTATGCGGAAAGAATTTAAATATATTTACGCACTCGCAAACAAGTATAGATGCATTTGAAAAATGTAATGACACTATTTAAATGGTGTGATACATTTCTTAACGAGACCAAGATTTCAATAGCTTGAACAAATGATCTTGATCAGAACAAGTATCAAAAATAAATATTTGATATTTACCTATAATGTACATTAAAATTTGTAACTATTGACAATGTCTTATTTAGTGTGAAATAGAGTTATATCCACGCAACAAATAAATCGCCTGATATTCTGTTTTAACGCCGTTTAATTTAAAAACGAAAAAATTAAAACAATTAACGTAGAAACGGATAAAATATCCATTTGTACAGTAACTAAGTATAGGGATTTTGTAAGAATTCTCACTAAAATACTAGTTCGACCTTTAATATAAAGAATGACCTCGACAGGATTGAGTCCGATACTGTCTGACATTGATGAAGTTTTAATGAATAGAGAAATAAAATTGCACTCTTCGCGAAGATTTTATTGTCGTATAGTGGCCTTTCCGGAGACAGTAGATAGATAAAAGAATACAGTTGTCCCCCGTTACCTACGGTTCTCTAATAACATGATTTCGCTTTTAAACGGTTTTTAAATTACAACTAACAATATGTTTTTTAAACAAAATCGTGTTATTTTAGTAATTTGCTAATCGGGGGACAGGTCTACTGAGTTACTATACAGTATAATAACTACTAGCTTTTATACCGGACAGTAACTTTTGGTAGTACAAATCAATCTTCAGGACATGTTACAGGGTCGACAGCACGACGACAGACGTCCCATGAAGATGCAACGTTTAGTGGCGAAACGTGTTGAGATTGTATTTTGGTCGTAGTACGAGTATTTGCAATTAAACATAGCGGAAATTAGCGAATTAATTTTTGTTTAGTTGATACAGAAATTAATCTACTAACTTAGCAACAAAGTTGGAAAAAAAATATTACAATAATACACTGTTATGGAATGGAATAATATGGTATTTGTCTATATATTATTTTGTTACCTACCTGGAAATATTAAGGTGAATCTTAATTTAGTCATATCACTCGGATCAAATTCCTTTTCAATATCGTTAACTTTTGGTATTTTACGCAGCAACTCGGTAATATCTTGATCACTGAATGTGAGACAGTACGGGTAATTGTACAAGCTGATTAACAACGGTAGAACAAAACGAAATCTCATTTTTGAATAGTTACCCACAATGAATGAGAAATGTTTCGTCTAAATGAAACCTAATGATGGAGGTTTCATTTTATATAATGCGTTTAATCCTTGGCTTAAGGTATGGCGTGCGTGTCGGCGGAGCGGAGTTTTAATAGGTATAACAGTGCAACTAAAAACCTTAATGTATTTCGCAATAACATTAAATAACAATATAGTATTCATGTGCTAACCCATTTTGCATGTATAATTTTGGTATAATTGTTATAAACTGTTAATAACAATCTACTTTTTAGTTTACATTTTTATTCAAATTTATTTGTACAATGACCTGAAAAGAAATATTATTTTAATATATTTTTACACAAAATAAATCAATCGAGGATGAATAGAAACTGTAAATGTTATATGTTCATTTTAAAAAACGGAAATTAACAGTTTCGTCAAATATGTAATATATTTCTATCTGGCTGTTTTCAATTAAAAACAATCGTGAAAATTTAATAAGCCTTTGAATTGCTAGGCTTGGTAAGAAAAAGAATAAAATATATATCTCAGATGCGTATATAATATATACGTCCAAATGACAACTATCCCCTTGCAGTCGGATAATAAAATGAGGTATATTGCATGAGTTAACCGTGTCTTCTACGTCATTATGAAAATTTGAACACCTATGTGAGGATTTCATTAATTCTTGCCATTCTTTCGCGACGAATAGAACATTTCGTTTTATAAATAATGCAAACCCGTATACGAAGAAAGTTGATTTAAATATGTATAAAGCTGTTCTGAATGTTGACTATAACATGTGGTATAAATCAGATTAATTTATTTATGAAGCCTTCTAATACAATCGGGGATTAGTGTTTCAAATGGTATGATATTGTTACATATATTATAATAATAACTAACTCTTTTCTACCTCCGTGGCCCAGTGTGGAACGTGGAAATAGCTAACTCTCTTTTGAGACTCACGTAAGTTGGTAGAGTTTGAAAGGAAAACTCAGCTGGCTAGTTACTACCCTGTGTCAATCTGCCGTCATAACAGCATTTTTTTTGCATACTGGGTGAGCACGCTTTACCATCTTCGGTTGCATTAACATTTAACACTACATGAAATTGCGACCAATGTTAGTCCAATTTTAGATTAGAAGAAATAACAAATTTATAGAACTTACGTAAAATTACATATATTAAGTCTGTTCACTTTCTCTATTATTAATTGGATACCTTAACACTAGGTTAATGAACATTTTTTCATGATTATGTTTCCGTGACCGTAGTTATTTGACACATTAATTAATCTTTATACATCCGTTTTTTAGGAAAATATATAAAGTAAAAAGTTTCTATAAAGGATAAAAAACTGACAATTCAGACGCATGTAAGTAATTTTTTAATGGTTATTACTTCATAATAACGAATTCCGAAAACCTAGTTTTAAAGAGTGTTTTGTAGTCGTCGGTAAAACTTACAGCGAGTAACGCTCATGCACTCAATGAAATCTAGACAATCTTACGGTATCGTAATAGATCTGTAATACTGTGCACGGAGTTTATAAATCTCATATCGACACAAGTAGTCTCACTTTTAAGTTCCGATCATTATCTGTAGATATGCCATCGACGTTCTTTATCGTCGCGTTTGAGGTAAACCATCTACTGTAAATAATTATTTCATGCTATTTGTGACCTGTGATTGATCACTGGCGCAACTTGAATTGATATTTGATTCTAATGCAAGTGGTACCAGCAAGCTTTTCATATATTACTTTTAAAACTTAAAAAAAAATTACATGTTATGATATTTTTTTACTCCATCTGTGGTGCAGTAATTTACCGCTTGCCTTGTGACGCATAGGTTTCGGGTTCGATTCCTGAGTCACAGTAGAGTCTGGTTGGTGGTTTTTTGAACCCGCCTGGGTAGTCAATCTGCCGCCAAATCAACACAACATTGCTGTGTTCTCGAACTCATAAATATGTGAGAGCCAGAAATATTCTTGACGAACACGCTTCACGTCTAGCCTCACCTACGGTCTCATAGTCACTAAAAATTAGATGAAATCGAAGTCAAGTGTTAGCCTATAATCGATAAAAAATACTATATTATATAAAAAAATATTAATACTAAGAAGAGAAATTTATTATATCCATCAATAGGACTATTTGATGAACATATGGAACTTTAGTTTTTGTATTTATGTATGCAGGTGACAAGAGCAAACGGTGTACTGCACTAGATTATAGTTTATGTAAAGCAATACTTTTGGGAAGCCTTATTGTGAATGTCCTATTCGTTTTGTTGTAAAATGTCAAAAAGTACAGAGCTCTGCACTTGAAATTATATTCCTTTGAGGTTTTGAATTACTAATTTTAGGTGAAAATTTACTGAGAGCAATATTTTGAGTTCAATGTTGATAGTATAAACTATTTTAAATAACAAATTCAGAACATTTTTCAAATAAATAGGTTTCCATTTATCACTTGCATTAATTATTTTTTTCTTCTACGTTAACGATAACGAATTTTCGTTTTTATTTACATAAATAACTTAATTATTTAATATTCATATCGATGAAGGTTATCTGGATAAGTCATTTGTTTTGCTCTACATTATTAAAAAAATGTACAATATAAGTAATAATTTTAAAACTTCCTCTGTGGACAATTATAAGTTAATGATCATTATAATGACAAAAAATTTTGCTTTAGTCTCCTCTAAAATTATAAATACTAGGAGGTAAGAAATTTCGTAATCCCGTTAATCTATACACTAACTATTAAATTTATAAAATAAAAAAGATTTTATCGCTTGTATATAGAGCACACCCGAAAATGATAAGAGACTAAGCTCCCTGCTGTGGTCGTTGAGTGAAAAACTTTAAATACTATGTTTTATGTTAAATATAGAAAATTTTTAAGTAAAAGCACCTTGTAATTGACACGTTCCATTACAAGTATTAAGCGAAATTTATGAAAGAGAATATTGTTACAATTAGTTTTTTATAAAATTAGCAATAGATAATTATTAATATTTTTAAAAGATAAAAAAGAAAACGTTTAGTCATTATTTACCAAGACGAAAGTAAGTCTTTTCTCTATGCAAAATGTATAAGGGAAATTAAAAATGAATATAGTAAAGGAACATAGAAAAATTAAAAGCTATACAAACTTTTTTGTAATTTTGGATAAATGTAATCATGAAAAAGAGTACTAGGGGATACTTTTTATCTTGATTGTATTTTATTTTTTCTTTGAGTACATTTTATGGGGAACCTTTATCAATAGCAGCGGGTACTTATTTAAAATCGAGTGCAGTGTACCTGCTGTGAATAATCAGCCTTTAATGTGCTTTTTAACTTTGCGCAATTATTAAGTGTTATTTGAAAGTAGCTTTAATGGTTATACTTAAAAGAGATTAGTAAACTTCATTGCAAATCATTTCAGAATACACAATCACTTTTATCGTAAACGGCAGTATTATGCATTACCGACTGCCATGACTGTTACAGAAATTATAGACAAAAAAAAAATTCATCGAGAAACTACAACGTACTATATATTGTATAAATGTTTGTATTTCTATTCAAATTCATTCTTTCCAAAATTTTAACATATGCACGTTTCTAATAAGAAATAAATCGTGGCAAAATATGATCAAAGAATAGAATTGTGGTTGATGACAATAAGCAAGAATTTTAATTGTTCTGGTTACATTCAGATATTGTTTTTTTTTATTCTGCTGCTATTATTTTAGATAATATTCCAAGGTTTAAATTTCTCTATTAATGTCAATTTTAACATTTTAATATTTTAATGTACTTAAAATTAGCAAGTCCTAGAATTATCAAAATGAAGAATTGAATCCCAGTGATATTTTTTAAACCACATAAGTTAATGTTTGACCACAATCCCAGTGACCCCGGTGTTAAGTCCTAACGTAATGGTAAAGTGTACTAACTTAGAAATAACCTATTTACTATCTTCTTGTAGACGCGCATATCATATTTGGACGGGAACATTGACGCAGGCAGGTTGTTCCATTACTTAGCTATTCATAATAAAAATGAGAAACTGAACCTTTAGGTACGTTGACTGATGATGTAAACGACATAGGGGCGGTGACTCGCCGTGTGCCTAAACGTTCGATGCAGTTTAATTTTTGTAATAAATAAGTTTTAGGATTATATTTTAATTTTATATCACTGTTATATCGCCTTCACGGTTTCTAATAACATTACTTCTTTAATAAAAAAAAACTTTTTAATATTGAAAACCTTATAAGAATATTAAACAAGTATTTAATTCGAGTATATAAGTAAAACACACGAGAGTCTCGGCATTGAATTTTGCATGGCCATTGTATTATACTTGAATCTGCAATACTTGTCGGAGTAGCAATAAAAATATAAATAAAACGTGATTATTTACAGCCCGCATCATAAACTCAGGCACATTTTTTGATATTGTAAAACTGTGCAATGTCAACATTTTGACGTATCTTATAAATGCGCTTATTAGAATTCTTAACAAAATGATTGAGTGTTACGCTGTTATAATAATATATACATAATTATTATTATTAATGAATATAATAAATAATTTAATTTTAAAATAAGGATGGCAAACTACGTTAAATGAAAAATTCTTGTATATTTATATAAGTATATTGAACATATATTACAAAATTTTGCACTAATATATATAACAACTTATATTATAAAAACTTTGTTTTAATTTACTATAATTTTTTTCCACAGATATTACTTTTCGCACTTCATTTTCTTTTACCAAACAAATCGTTTTTCTCATTGTCATTACCTATCTAATTTCATTGTATTATCTATAATCTTTATTAGCGTGCTAAATTATGTTTGGCTTTGTGTCGATGTCAATGTCAACTGTTAATGTCACTTCTTTATTGGTGTTAAGATATTAAGTTTTAATAAGTCCATAAAAGTAATTGTTATGATAAAAATTAATTCGTTTAGGTTGTTTTAATTTTTGGATTTGGTATTCAAACGGCTTGATATGGATGCCAATCTATCATTCTTCAAGTTTCCCGTGAGTTCTTAGGTTTCTACTGAATAGTGAAATTGGATTGTGTGTTTTAAATTAATTCTTCCATTGTTGGCTTTGCAGTTTGTAGATGTTGAAACACCAGATTTAGAGTTCAATAAAAGTAAACCCCAAGACTGCTACGATGTTCTTCAAACTTTACCCACGCATGGAGGGCTCCTTGGGACAGATGACGTGTTGGCTCAGTTTCTTTCAGCAGACGGACCATTGGAAGAGCCCGACTTAAACGGTCCCGCAACATTACATTGCGAGATTTGTAATAAAAAGTTTGATAATGCCAAAAAATACTATGGACATCTGAGAGTTCATTCTAAGGACAATCTTTGGATATGTGGTAAGCATATAATCAATACTCATCTAGTAAAAAAATGCATGTTAAAATATAAATATTTTGGTAAATAAAATAGTTCCTAACAATTATCAAAAGTTTAATCTTTCTTATCTTTACTTTAAAATATGATACTGTGAATGATTGTCCTGTAAATAATACTTCTATTATGGCAAGCATGTGTTAAGTTCTTGTACTAATGTTAACATTAAATTAATTGCAATTTATTTAGTTATCTTTATATTAAACAGACAATGGTATCTTAAAAAATAATTTGATTTACTTATCTTTTAGACAAATGTCCTGACCAGAAGTTTTCAACTAAACAGCAACTTATGAAACATGGACTAACACATAAGCCCCTGGCTTGGGTTTGGAAATGTCCACAGTGTACAATGGCTTTTGAAGCACTTTGGAGGTTGCAACAACATTTGTTTGCAAAACATTTGGATTACAGGTACACATACTGACACAAATACTTTCAATATTAAGGTTTTTTTTTGTAGGGCTTTCACAATAATAATTTGTTAGTTATAAAATATCAACATTTTTATTATTTTTAGTTAAACTACAAACTCTTTTTCCAGACCTCACAAATGTGATCAATGTGACAAGGCATTTTTTAAACCATCAGATCTAAAAAAACACAAGTATTTGCACAATGGTAAGATATAAATTATTTATTTATTTTTATGCACACAGATATGATAGAAAAAGAATAAATAGAAATTAAGTGCTAAGGTACTGCATATGCATTATCTATTAAGTTACGATATGTGGCAAGCATAGTAAATTATTCATGTATGGAGTAGTTTTTTAACTATTTGCTACTTAGAAACTGCATGCATCTATAAATGTGTGTAAGGGGATGAAGTAATTTGATATCTTATCTTAATGTTGAAGTTCTAGATGAAAGTTTTTTATACTGATATTTTGGAAGGGCTGGTTGAATTTTCTTTTATTTGTTAATATTATTTTTAGATACACGTAAATTCTCTTGCACCACCTGTGACATGCAATTCAGAGATAAATCAAACTTGAAGCGTCATTTGTTGACACACTCTAATGAAAAACCATTTTGCTGTTCTGGATGTGGTAACAGATTTAAACAGGTACAATTTAAGTATCACATTTTACTTTAGACTGTAGAAATTAAACAGGCAATTACTAACCTTGCTACCAATGAAATGTAAAGTTGGTTGCAACATTACTTGAAGTACCAAAAAACCATGCCACAAATGAATAAAGCTAATATGTAAATATATAAAATTTTTAGTTGGCGTCGATGAAGAGGCATAAACAAAATTGTGCGATGCGAAACAAAGCTCAAACTGAAGTTGTGGATAAGTCTATTAGACAAAATCATTGCCGAGTTTGTGGGATGACATTTCAATTTAAAAGTGCATTGCTGGAGCATTGCGTAAGGTGTGAAATATTACAATATCTAAGATATATAATATCATCTTTTCATGGCATATTTTTTTTTGAAAAGAAAAATAAATCTTTTAACTTGAAATCTAATTGTATCCTATAACTAACTACAAGGTACATTTTAAATCTACGCTTATTTGTTTTAGACAACATACGAACCCAACTAAAGAACCTAGCAAAGAGGATAAGGTTAATCCAATCATCACAGACACCAATAGAACAGTTGATAATATTGTTGATGACATTTTATCAGCAGAAGATGATTACATAACTGTTCCAAATCAACAAAATATGCACACATTCAATAATCAATATAACATAGATCCTGCAAATGATGATTATCTAATGCAAATGCAAGTGGAGTTTTTGAAAGAAATGAATCAGTTACATACATTAGATGATGAACTGCTATACAATGATATAGATTTGGATACATTCCAAAACAGTCAAGTATTTAACTCCAATACAAATTACATGGACTACAACACAAATGATAAGAATGGCGAAATACTTTTTGACTTCACAGACAGTGGAAGGAGTATAGATCAAGACATCATGAATACCTTTTATCAAGTTAAACCTGACAACTTGCCTGAACAGTTTCTGACTGATCCAGATATTGCATTTAATGAAAAACCTAATGAGCTCAGTACTCCCGCGATAGTCAACGAATGTGCCACAATATTTGAGTCTGATGTCGATTTGGAAGCGAGCACAAATTTAGCTGCTAACTTAAATCAATTGATAGGAGAGAACACTGTACAATATATATCAACAGAAGATGATGACACATTCATTATAAGTTTGAATAGTGAAATTGATGCAGAGCAGTTGTCTGATATGTTGAATATAGGGGTCGAGTTGACTGGTGATGAAAACAAACCTTCAGAAGTCACTACTAAATCTGAACCGGAGGTTGATAGGGTAAATAATGTTGTAGATGTAATTGTAGAAATAAGTGAAATGAAGCAGAGTGTTGACATAGGTAAAGTAAAACAAAACTTAATAATAAATGACATAAAGCTAAATGAAGTTAGTGTTAATAGAGAAACGGAAAAAAATGTTAAGGATAGAGAGAAGAAAAGGCTCATTTTTGTTTGTCGGACTTGTAACAAAGTTTTCAAGAAGAAGGATAATTATAAATCACACATAGGTGAGTACTTATTTAAATTTTATAGATAAAATGGAACATTCATAAATAACAAGTAAAAATATTATTACGGCATACACCATGGGAGCATGTGATAAGGATCTCTAATACTTTTGCTAAAATTCTCTATTTTACTAATATGTTACATGAGTATTGATGTGTGATTTTTGTTGTCATTTATCTATTATGAAATATCCTTCTCTCTATATGTATGTTTGATAGAAGTGGAAGCAGTTTATCAAGTGTAATTGGTATTTAGAGCCATAAACAGAATTAATTCCTATTTTAACGTAAATTACGGGATGAAAATGAATTAATATTCATTTTTTTAAATATCACTACTTCAGGATCAGCTTCAAAGTTTTAGTTATTATATTATTGAAAATTGGAAAAATTAAACGTGAACTTAGTCACTAAAGTGGGACTGCGGATAGCGGTTGAGCTACAGGATCGTGCGCAGAACTATGCAGAGACGGCCGTGTCTTTCGGTAACACGAATATTGCTCGTTTATTTATCTTATGTTTCGTTATCGTACTTATATGTGTGTGTGTCGCAGCGACCCACGAGCCGGCGCTGCGGCGGCATGCATGCGGCGTGTGCGGCGCGCGCTTTGGCTACCGCTCCACGCTCAACAAGCACGTGCGGCACGCGCACGAGCCGCGCGTGCAGCCCGCGCACCGCTGCCCGCGCTGCTGCAAGACCTACCGCGCCGCCTGGATGGTAACAGCGCCAATAACACTGTATTCACTAGATGTTTCGGAGTTTCTTATGGAACGTAGCGGTGCTTCTCTGCACTACGTTTGAACACGTTCCAGAGTGGAACCCTTTACCCTCTGCAGCATTCTCGCAGAGCTACGGCAAACATTAAACCGATTCATGTCTATTTCAGGGCTTGCTTGGTGCTATGACGGCCCCCACACTCACAACTTGCGAACCCGTGTACCTGCTAGTTACCTATAGAAAACCTAGACGTAGCCCCTACCCACTTATCTTTTAGATACGACGAGCCACTATAGTGGCTTCCGTAAGTTTCATCTTTGTATGACGTCCCATAATCAGTCAAGTAAGCCTCTATAGAGTGGCTCGCACAACTGTCTAATTCGATCACAATTTGAATTCTGTAAACGCGTTTATATATATTGATTCCAAAAGTTGTTTTCATCACGTTGATGAATGCTTCTGTGGAACGCTACTGATATAGGAAGATAGTTTCGAATGCCGTCTAAGCGGTTAATCATCGGATTCGCTCCTTGCGAAATATTACTACCTGGTCAGTGTCCACCTTGAGGGAGCTACCATTAGTCAAGTATTCAAAAGATTAAATGTATCACTTTCATATTGAACAGTTGAAGAACCATATCGAGCGCGATCACGAGCGTCTCACGCCGTATGAGTGCGACAAGAAGCACTGCGGTAGAAAGTTCTACAAGAAGACAGATCTCGAAGTGCACAAAAGGTGAGACGAACCTACAATTTTTCTCCAGATATAAGAGATTTTTTATTTTCTAAGCGGCGATGAAAGTTGTTCATGCCTATATGACGGCTATAGCAATCATCTATACATATAAAGTTCAAAGTCCTGATTGACCTATATAACCAACCGCTGACCCTAGAGACATGAGATTTGCAGGGTGTGTTCCTTGTAATGTGTAGGTTATAAAAAAAAATTATCGCGCTGAGAGCAGCGGGCATGTGATGCCTAGTAATCTATTTAAATGAGTGCTATAATTGTCTTGTGCTTTTGTAGGGACACTCATTTGATGCCTATATATAAACTGCCACCGTAGGGCCGTGGTTAAGTCACTTGCTTGTAACACAAATGTTCCTGATTTGATTCCAGGCCATATAAGTAATATACTTTAGTCAGTATTAGGGTATTTGAACTTTCCAAGTTCCAAAAAAACTGTATCAATTTGCCATAACAGTATTGCTGTGTTCTGGTAGTTCAAATATGTGTCAGCGTACTCAGGACGAGCAGGCTTTGTCGTCGAGTCTTATTGTCTATAACAATGAGGCCATTGATGCAAATAAAATTTTGATGATAATGAAAGTCAATGAAATTGATTTTAACTGATTGGAGTGTTTTGGACGAGAAGAATAACGTCATTGACGTTAACGAAAAAAATGACGTCATAACGTTAACGTTTTAATGGAAATCGAACTGCAGATACCACACTGGGGAGCGACCGTACGTCTGCGATATCTGCAAGTGCTCGTTTCCTCACGTGTCGCACCTCAAGCGCCACGAGCGTACCGTCGACTGCACCAGCAGGTAATAACTAACATATTGTTTTTTTTTTGATGTTGAACGGTCAACATACTCTATAGAGCCCAGCAACCCCGGGATCGCTGGTTTATTGCCGATCCTGAAGAAACCTTTTCATGTTCCTTTTCGAAGAGCTTCATACTTGTGTGTTTTTATTATAAATTACAATATTACATATTTGAAAATAACGTTTCTTCGCTTTTTTACAGAGCTATGAAAATGGAGGAAAGTAATTAATAATCTATCAATAACACGTTCAAACTGCTACTATATATTTTGACGAACTAAAATAATGTCAATTGCCTTTGAACAGGTAAAAAAAATGTTTTATATGATTACATAATACATTTAATGTATTAAATGATTAAAAGTTATTAAAATATAAAGCTGTTAATATTATTTTTCTGTTATGACTATTGCACATTAAACATACAATTCTAATTAGCGATGTCCATGATTTCACGTTGCGTTGTGTACTAAGGGCTCAGTGTCGAAAAGTTGGCAGATGGAACCTTAATACCAAGCTTCCTTTCGTCTGTCAGCAAGCTGTATCTCATGAACCGTAATAGGTAGAAAGGTGAAATTCTCAGTTTGTGCATTACTATTGCCGCTACATCTTTTCATACATTATAAATACATTTTTACATTGCTTCATATCTCGTCTTAATGTACATATTATGGCACGAAACCCAGCGCGAGTAGACACTTGCATCTGGCCGTTTATTTAGGAATCATCAAATTATTTTAAGAGATTCATAGGTTAATTGTCGTCAAAATATTGCTTTTGGTATCTACATCTATCATTATGTGTTTGCAAAAGGCAAAAGTAGACTAATTATCCAAAATATATTTATTATTAAAAATCATTACATGTGAACATATTTAAATCATTAAAATACTTAAATCATAAAAAATCACAATTACAATGTTATAATAAAAACGAAGTGGTCTTTAAGTTAAAAATTCTCTTTGTCTCGTATTGTCATGTTCTGCATGAAGGACTCCAAGCTGTTGGGGCTGTTCACCAGACTCTCGAAAGTGTGATGATTCTTCCCCAACTGAAATGTTGAATGATACTATTAATATATTTTATTCGTACGCTTTAATTACAAAAGTCTGTGGAGACAAGATTGCATAAGTGCCGCTGAATTATTTGTCGGGTTCTTATCAGAAGAATAAGAATTTCAATTTAGAGTATTTATAGTAAATCTAATACACGTGACGCTCTCTCGAAGTCAGCTGGAAAATCGACCGATATGACATAATCCCCTTCCTGTGAGAGAAGGTACAAGCTTTCAAAAGTGGAAATGTGCAGTGATTTTAAATGTGTCAGTTAAAGAATAAAATCAAAAAACAAACAATCCAACGCATTTAAATAAAATTAATAAACATTTTGATTAAAAAAAATCAAATCCAAAAAATCTTGTACATAAGGTAGTTAATGCCAAATGACATTTTATTATATAATTACTTATTAATTTAACTAGTCAAAGGTTTTTGTTTCTGTTGGGAGCTATGGAGGCGTAGTCACGTACCCTCCATATAAACAAGACCAATAGTGTTTTCTGTATCATTATACGTTTTATCGTCTATTAAACCATAACACCTATGTCCCTATAAAGACGTCAGTGAATGTACACTGCCGGCCAAAAGTTTGAGACCACCTTGAAAAAATTACAATATTGAATAAAACTCCAAAAGTTAGTGC
>DWQX01003856.1:0-16496 GCA_018245475.1 Pharmacophagus antenor
ATATATATTTAAATATATGTCTATATTATATATATGTATCCCAGAATCGTAGCTTTTAATATTTCTGGTAATAAATTTTTTACAACTTCTAGTGCTTTACAATTCCAAATTATTACAAGTCTGTTTTACACGATGGGGGAGATATAACACAAATAATGTTTCTGGTGACCTTTTATAAAATTTAAGGCAAGGGGGGAAAGCAACGGGGTTATGTAGACAATATATTTTAAATTACATAAATTACATTGTTCATAATGCTGCTACTTATTAATTCTGTTCACTGAGAAAATCAGATTCAATACAAGAGATACTGTTTTATATTAAAGACAATTTATGTAATATTATGATTATGTAATATTCTTAGAGAAATCTGTTAATTATTGTTATCATTTAATCTTCAAATATTTTCATTCTGATATGCAAATGATATTTATCTTATGCAGATTCCTGTGTATAAAACTATGTTATTAAATTATCAGAGATTATTATAATTAATGTCTATCTAATGTTATCTAAATTTAATTAAAAAAATTCAACTACATTTGTTCTAGTATGATAGTTGACGACGTATATTAGATTCAAATCCGTGAATTTAGATTCTGAAATCGTACCCTAAACTAATAGGCAACTTTTTAATATCACCAGATTGTCAACCAAAAAATAACTGTTAATTTTTACCGCGTGTTCATTAATTGTAATTACTGATAATCAAGTTATTTAGATTTAACAGATTACGGGTGTTGACTAAATCCTAAAACTAAGCTGGTTGTAATTTATTGTATTGTTAAAGTATTCCGCTCTCTCTGAATACGATGCAGACGTTTGAAACTTTTATTATTATAATGTTCTCAATGTAAAAACAATGAATAACTTTAAATAAAAATTTCTAACTAGTTACAATACATTTAATTAGTGTAGTTCATTGTTTCGGTATATAAACGTTTCATATGATTCCAAGTCAATAAATTGAATTATTAAAAAATAAAAAGTTTTAATTACTCTTATCGTAAATCAGTGACTGTTCCACATAACTCGTAAAGTCTGATTTGCCCTATTATATGAAATATAAACAATATTGGTAAGACATTTGTCTTGAATTGACAAAGATTAAACGGATAAAAGGTTAACTTACTAGTATAATTTTACATTTATATATATATTGTCCTTAAAGGAACATCACTATCCTTTTCATCTTTATCATTAAATAGTTAATAAAAGAAATTAAAAGAAGTTACAAAAGTATTAAGTTGGCTTTAGGTTAAAATAATTAAAAATCCCGATATTTTATGTATAAAATAAATTAAGTACATGAAACGTACAAAGTAACTTTACACCAACCATTACATAAGCATAGTTTGATTATGTAGAATAATCTAGTATTCACATTTTTTTTTAATTTGCTATTCTTTTAAAACAACTATAAATCACTTGATATTACAATAGTACTTATAATAGCTACGTATATTGCTACTTATACAGTTTCGCCTGGAATAAAAACGCGCTTATTTTACAACCCGGAGAATCCAAAAGTATGTAGAACTGCAGAATGGCATCTAGCGAATATGTGCTTTATTATAACATATAAATACGATTGATAATAACACAATGTTTGATACACACTCTCTTATCCCCGACCGTTATACTCATTGAATATTCAGAATTAATTCGCCCTCACCAAGATATTTCTTTGTAATTCTCGGTTATAAAATTTTTAACTACCTATTCTATAAGTATGACATTACTTTTGACGAACGAAAACTATTAATATTTCTCTATAAATAAATGTGATTATGTAGTGGTTTAGCAACATTAGTAAAGAAGTAATTCAGAGCTTTATTTTAGTTGTCAGATTATTATTAGTTTGAGCTTGTCTCACTTCCGGCATTATACCCTAAATGTGAATCGTATAACGTCGCCATCACCTTCCTTGTAAAATACTAAAACTTAAAAATACACAAAACCGAACAAAGTTATGAAAAGTTAAAAAAAGAAAATGTCAGATTGGCTGTTAGAGTTATTTTTCTAATTCCGGACAGAGGATTACATTTTTCCGATTCAGTTTCAATATTCAGTTATATTTGTGAGGCAGTGTTTGCTACCAATTTTTTAAAGTAAAGATAGAAATTTGTGTGTGCAATATTTACATGAAAATATAGCGATGTTACGCCAAAATATTTCGAAGTGTAAAAATGTGAAATAGAAAAAACAAAAGCTGCGGGAGGGTCCGACAGGCAGGTGACAATTGGGGCTGCAGCGCTGTAAACGTGTCGAGCGGTGCTACAATCATGATAGATGGTGGACGGCACGTATAACTCTTATAGAATTCGACATATCTACGCTTAAAAGTGTCCGCGACGTTTTTGATAATCGAATCATGCTAGACAAACACATTAATAATTCTGAAATGCGGGCAAAACAGGAAGCCCATTTTGGCATTACGGTATTATATTTTTAAAAAAAGAATACAAAAGGCGATCTTCATGACCAAAGACATGCTCTACCAGCCTACCTATGGTGAGATAAGATGTTATGGTAAGTGATGCACTGAAATAAATAAAATGATTGCAGTTACATAATTCAAAAAAAGGACACTACACATAACACCATATAATACCAAAATGTTGTATTGGTCTCTATTATTCAAATCAATCGCCATCATACATATTACATAAATATACAGGTACATTAAATTATTACTTTCATAGTTTACAAAATTCTATCACACGTATTTTAAATTTATTATAGATAAATTATAAAAGCGTGGACAATTGGTTTCGATAAAAGATAGTAACTCGATAAAGAAGATCGAAAGTTTTTTATCAAAAGTAACAGAAAAATATAGTATATAATCTTCACTATCTTTTTTTTATCCTGTCTTGAACATATTGATATTACTCTTGAATTTACTTAAGAAATAAATGGGTATCTTTGAACATTACATATTATAAAAACAAGGTCAATTATTCTGGAGTTTACGTAATATTAGTAGCTAGTAAAATTTAATAATAAATTAAGCATAAATGCTTCTTAAGCTCATCTGTATAAATTAAATAGTAAATAAGGTTTAATCTTACCTACCATATTATATACATGACTCCATATTAGCATTTGTAAAATGTCCTTGCTTATGCGTAAACACGACTCTGCATGACATTAAGAAGATTTCGCGAAGTAAACTATATTCTTAGTGTCACTCATATTTAATCAAGTAAATTTTAATAAGAAAAAAAACTTGAAAATAATATCTACTATGTTAAAAGATTTAGGTTCATTGTCTGTATGTAAGGATATATTAAACAATGTAAAATGTTTCATATTGCGTAATTAATTATTCACTCTTAAACATAAGAGACTTACTAAATTGAAAAAAAAAATATATATATGCTAAAATGAAAAATGTATACGTGAGCTTATTGTTGTGCTCGTTTATAAAATTTCTTCATTATATAAAATAAACTCAACTTTCCATTTATTTTTTTTGATTACGAAATACTTTTGGGCCTTCCCATAGTTACGTTCGGATTACGTTTGTATGTAATTAATTAGATGGACGGGATTTTCCAGGTTATTCAACTTTTTAAATTATTCTTAGACAAATTGTAATCTACCTAAATCATCTTCGTAAAACGCTTGGGAAGCGAAATGTTAACAGCTTTAGAACATTCGATAATTTTAAAAAACGTTCCGTCTGGATATAACAGGAATCCGAAGACGAACTAGATTCTTGATAAAAATTAACTAGATATAAAAAATCATCTACGTCATCTTGTATCTGTGTTAGATACACTATATAAAGATTAGCAAAATGCCCCCAGGTCTGTCTAAAATATACCAAAGGAAATGCGATGTTGTTTAATTTGTTATATAAAAATAATTTTTAATAAAATTACCATAGACTATATCGTCACTGACATTTAAAAGTGCTTTTACTCGGACCAACATAGAATTCTGTTACATATTGTTATATTAAAGTAGTATTATTGAGTCGAAAGTAAAAAATATTATTTTTACATTATGACACTAAAAATTTTGTTGCCCTAATACGATGTCTTCTTACGACATCATTTATAACGCTATACTCTTCTTACGGTAACCATGAAACACACGAACAACAAAAACCAATAATCTTTCACTGTAGTCTTTTCTTTGTTATGATTCTATATTTTTTTAATTTAAATTATCCATCTTTTATTACTATGGTGATTAAACAATGTTGTTTTAAAAAAATATGTGCTGTTTACTAAATTAATTATTGATCTAAAATTTTCTTAAACTCTTACATAAAATATTTGGTGTTAAAATATGGTATATGTGATTAAATAACTACATTCTCTTAATGGGCTATCTGGCTGTCATATCTAAACACTGTTGCCGAATTGTGAATATTTCGCTTACATTTATTATATTTTTAGTGTAATTTTTATTTTCTTTAAACCTATAATTAAATACTTGCAATGTTGAAATGATGTTTTATTAGGTATCTATTATACCAAAACCATTTTAAAAGAAATTTAATTTCTTAAAAGTCTTGAAAAAGCGATTCCATGTAAAAGTTAGAATGTTTACACTTGGGCACATCTGAAAGTTTTAAAACTTTCTAATTTGAAACTATTTTCGATTTTGCTATGACGTATATAGATTTTAAATAAATTGTTTCATAACCATAACACCTATGAAGGAATTTCCGAACTGAGGCACATGGAAAATATTGAAAATCAATTATTAAGAATTGAGAAACCCTTGTTTGTCGACATACCGTCTAGAATAAATGTTAAACAATGAGTGGGCTAATCAGGGTACTATTAATTTTTTTGGAGAGTGCTACTTAGTTTATTTTACATAAATATAAAATAAAAAAAATAGTTTTGACCTATGACTTTGTTTTACTTTTGCTATGACTTTGATTTTTTAATTGCGCTTGACAACAAAGCGTTCTTACTCAACACCCTTCGACGTTTGTCGTCGCCAATTATCGCGGCACGCTCGACCTGCCTATGATGAAAACGGCCAGCCAAACCTCAATGGGCATGTACCGCCTCTCATTTCTATTATTCGATAACGGGCCTGTTTTGGACGGATCCCACAATAGGAGCCCGCATTCAGCCAACTTCATCCGTGCAATCTAATTAGCATCAGGTTAGTCATAGCTTATATTTTCTGTTTCTATTCATTGTATTAATCCGTAAATAACCGATTTTATTTGCATTAACGAACACTGCCAGCATTTGATTTACGTAAATTTCTCTAACTGAATGAAATTTGAAAAAAAAGTTGGATAGTTAGACACGTATTTTTTGTATGCATTCCGCTGATGCTTGATTTTCTTAAAAAAATTAGCATTTCTCCAGAAAATTTTAAGAAAAAAAAAATAATTCACCTTTCATTATATGCAAAATATGACATATTAAAACATTCAAAAATTACATTTAATCTTCTTTCCTAGTAACATTCGTTTTTTAGACTGTTATGTTTTAATGAATATGTTCAGGTAATAAATGTCAGATAATTTTTTTCAATTAAATTATTCTTAAAAAATCTCCCAGAATGTAGAGATAATTAATGCTTATGTTTTTAGAGATTGGAAAAGGCACTATCCGTAACTAATGACTGGACTTTACTTGGGTAATCCATGTCAATTAAAAATAAAAATTAACCTGTGTCAGGTACTATAATGTTATTTTATAAAACTAATTTGTTAATTAAAATTAATTATAAAACTTTTTGTACAAAGTAGTATATTGTTAATAGTGTAGATTAGAAAATATATTTTACAGTTAATACCAAAGGTAAATGTAAATTAAAAGATAAATTAAAGAAATTTTCGCTTTTTAAAGTATATAATATTTCATTTACTAGACTAAAAATCTACTTTTGAGTAAAGTCGTCATTGTAAATAACATAACGATAAGTGAAAAAATATGCAACATTTCGTCACTGTCGGAGGTTAATGAAATCGTAATTATAAGAAAAATTTCTATGATCCTATGTAAACTTACGATTAAACTTATTAATTATTATAAACATAACTGTGAACTACATTAGAGATTGGAGATGTGAACTTCAAATTCACTCTTTAGCACGGAAAATTATACGGTCACAAAGGCAAACACCGCGTCTACAGGAAGTCTACGAGAATTTTTCCACTGCAAGGGGACGGCGACGGGGCGCGATTCCATTCCTTTACTATTTGTCTAAAAAATATTGCAATTGAATGCATTTTGGTGTGGAATATTGAAACCTCAGAGTGGGTGAGGGTTTCTCATTCGTTCACGCACGGGGCGAGGGTGGCTTCGTTCAGGGGGGTGGGCCGTTTCCCCCGTTACCCCCGAGCACCCTTTCGCACCCGCTTTCTAAACCTCCTCGCAAATAGTACACGTTTGCTTGGCAACATTTCATGCTTAGTGTATACAAATAATGTACGGCGTGGGTACAAACTGCGCAAAGGGAATACTAATGCAAGCCACGCAGGTCTATAGTTAAATCGCTGGTCTCCATGCTGCTGCTGACGGTCCACAGAGTTGTCATTGTACCATGGTTTTAAATCCATGACGATGATTTTTATTAGAATACATGCGTTATTTAAAATAACATTAAAACTTCCTTAAAGAAAAACTAACGCAATCATCTAAAACATAAATTTAAGCTTAAATAATGAAGAAAATTTTTAGACAACAATCAACAGAAATCTATAAACTAAATAAAATATCACTCATTTCATACAATTGATGTGGCAATCTGTAGCAGCTATCTGGCAACGATTGGACTTTAGACGCATTAGAACATAAAATCCAAATTCGAAACGCATTGCAGCGCACAAAAGATACACCGGAGACTGCATACAAACATTGGGACGAGCCGCCGAAAATTCACCTTAAAGCGCTTGATAACGTACCCGCCATTAGCATGGCATGCCTCGGCAGCGGCGACAATTTAGCAAAAGGCCTCGCATGACACACCGGCCCTACAGCCGCCCACCACAAAGTCCACCTGATTCACAATGCAAAACGCAGTACCCGGCACCACCTATCTAATATCGCCCAATGTATTTTGAATAATTGCCGGCCGGCGGCGGCTGATTGCGATTCCACAAAGCCCGGTGGCGGTGCAACGGAAAATGTCTTGCCTAGGGATTTATCCCATCATAAGGCACGCTTTGTGGCAAAAGTGGCGCGGCTGTAAGAGTCCTCTCGTTTGTTCGCAGCAGAGCGTGTGAATACTTGTATTAGGTCGAGGAACACCGTCCTTTATTTTAGCAACATGCGTTAATTCTACAAACATAATATCGGCACGATTGCTTAAAAACTGTAAAAAAAACAGAGGGACTAAATTTTTGTGAATAATTGTTTTTTCATACTTTTTTCATTAAATTTACATTGGTTAATTAATTAAGAGGAGTAAAATATGGAATGCTTTTCTTTTATGGACGATAATTGTAACATTCAAGTTAGGTATTTATATATCAAAATTCGAAAGAATTAATTAATTTTTAATGTGTTAGTGAATACAATTGGGTTCCTGTGTTTTTCATCCAGCCCCCCACTAAAGTTCATTAGGGTGTTCACCTATTGTTAGCACAGGTGCAGCAATTAACACGTGATTATAGAAATGCAATAAAAAGCTGAAAGTAATATATTGTAACAACGGCCGCTGAACGGAACTGCAACATATTACCTTATCTTAAGCCAGTTAGGTTTGCTATTCCTATTTTGTATTATGCTATTTTTACAATAGACCATAAATTATCTTAAAATTCACTGCTATGCTTTGCTTTTAAGTTCATATAAAATGTTTTAGTCTAATTACACCTGACAAAGTTATTTCATGGATTATCTCAATTTTATGCATTATAACTTTTGACCAATAATTTTACACAATGTAATGACTGATTACTCACATTAATTACTCTGAACAAAAAAAGTAGTGCAAACTATTCTCGCAATGTATTTCATAATTAAAAGTTTGTATTTCGAAAAATATTAACTTTCCCTAAACTATTTTAAAATTTCTGTTGCCTGCCACAAAAGTATATTAAGGAAAGAATGAATAATTGTACCTAACAAAAAGAAACTCTTAATAAACTTTTAATTAGAGTAGCATTATAATAACATGAAGCAGATGCTTACAACTCTGGGAAATGTCTACAAGTGCGAACTTTACTATATTTGTATCATTAACAATGCAATTGAAATATTAGCTTTTACTAACTAGTTGACAGAAATTGTTTTAAATTCATATATTTTTTGTTCCAGTACCAAAATTTACACGTATGTAATACTTTTTTCGGTGTAAACTTTAGATTTTGTGAATGTTGAAATTAATTATAAAATTATAATTCACCCATACATTTAAAATAATCTTCATTTTTATTGTAGTGTGGCAATCCACTATTGGATAGAACTCTACCAATAAATGTCACTATAAGCTATCATAAAAATAATCTTTAACAATACAGTAAGTAGTATTGAATACAGTAAATGAAAACTTTGTTAAGTTACAAATATAAACGTTTTTAAAAACGTAAAATATTAAATTCATAAGTCCGATCTAGCCTGCATTTAACATTTACATCTTCGGATTCCCCTCGACGCGTAACTGAGAACTTATAATGTGCGCGTCACAGTGACCCAGTGTTGGGACGTTGGGGGCGATAATAGACTGAACTCGTAGTAAAACAAGGACCCTAAATTAACACGACTTACTCTGCTTCATCATTTAACATTCTCCATTTGTCACAGTGCACTTACCGCATAGTGACAAAGTCTGTAATGAAGCAATTGCTTCTCCTTAATATTCTATTTAATTTCATTTATAAAAAAATCGCGGAAACTCGATTTACAATTAACATGAAAATCCGAGTTTCATGTGTTCGAACCGCATACGTTTCATCGTATTTATGTTATTACCTAATTCAAATTTTCGTCTGCAACACGGTCTATTCTGTTTATTCATGCGCTGTCTGCGTGGACAAAGTCAACGTTTTGTCCGCGAAGCCGTCGGCCACATAACAAGTCGCAGCGCTATGCTGATTCTAATTACCACAGAATAATATCAACTATAGCAATCGATCTAACGGTGTTCGCCGGCCCCCTACGCCTACCCACGTCCCACGCCCGCCACCCCGCGCCTGCTAGAGGTGTGGCACCACACAAGTTCGTGAAGTCAAATTTGTTAATTCGTCAGTGTAGAATCGGCCGCACGTACAGTCTCGTGTGGTGCACGAAAAATTCGTATGCCGTCAGAGAAAGAAATTCTCCCTCTTTTAAATCGATACTTTTCTGAAATAAAATACTAATTCGAGATTTTCTTTTTCCGTGTATTTGAAAGCCAACAAGATATGTGCATAATGAAAGCAGCGTAACAAATTAATATAAAAACAATTTTTAGTAAATAGCATACTTAAACAATAATTCAGCATTGCATAAGTTTTCAAAATGAAATAGCGATGAAAAATAATCATAAACAGAAAAAATTAACAATAAAAGGAGTAATTAATCTCATAAGGCAATGGTGTTTTAAGAGTAGAAAAAATTCTTAATTTTTACCATTACAATATTTTCCAATATTTTCTCCACTATCTTTTACTTTTTATAAGCTCTCACAGTTAAAAGAACTAGGTCTCACAGTTTTCAATTGAAAAATGATTTGCAAGCATTGGCTTTTGTATAAAAAAAATAACGAACTTAACTTTAACAAAACTAATATACAAAGGTACAATTTTATTGGTAATCATAAAGTTCAATCCACAAAAAAAAAATCATGAACTTTAAACAAATTAAAAAGAAAACATTGAAACGAGGAAACCGCTAGTGATTAATTATATTCCAAGAAAATAATGTCTTATTATAATTTAACAATATAACAGCGCCTTCTATTTCAAAAATCGCATGCGTAGATAAAGATGTAAATGTAATTTTATGAAAAATATAATTAGCTTAATTTCATTGCACTTTGAATTAATCAAAGCACAAATACTCGGTACTGTCATATAAACTATTCTCAACAGGAGTACTACGCAAATTAAGGAATATCGCTCAGATTCCTTAATTTAGCTTTCACCTGCATTCGGTAGCAATTCCTCTTAAGTCCCATTTACCTGTTAGTAGTTCACAAATCGGTTCTAAGCGAGGATACTACGTCTCGAATCAGTTTATCAAGTGTGCAGAGAGACAATACGGTAACGAGTACGCAATTAACCTGACTATATTATTCTTATTGTTGGATTTGTCTACAGTACCACATTGTTGGAAGTCGTGTTTTTAGTATTAGTAATCCTTTTTGCAATTAAAAAACTAGTAACGGGACAAATTTAAATTACTATCTATGCGACTTATTTATTATTATTATGAGTAATTTGCGAAATAAAATTAAATTATATAATTATTTATTGTTTTTGCAACTATTTTAAATTGTTAAACTCACAAAGGGCAGAATTAAAAGCTAACAATGACAAGCTTACATCCAAAATACGGGGCAAAGTGTCATATTCAGAGTTTAACGAAATATGCAGAATTTCTACATTCATTTTAAAAGTTTTTTTTTTATATTACAACTTAATCATAAACGTCCAGTGTTACGCAGTACAGACTTGAATTGACATGTGTACACGTCCTATGCACTTAACTGGTTAATTAATTAGGTAACTTAATTAAATCGCTACAAAAAACTTATATCTAAATAACTATATTTTATCATTACTATTTCAGTACTGGTCAATCACATAAAAGTATTCTATTAACGAATCACAACACTTGGTAACATTCATAAATCTTAGAATAATCTGAAATCTTACATATTTGTGACAAGATAATGTTCTCAAACATTATTAAATTTTATGATAACAACATTACGAAATCGCAATATGGTTTATTTCATTGAAATAATTTTCAAACAAAGGAAATGAAGATACCAAAGGAATTAAAAACTCAACATATGGATGTAAGTATTTTATCTATTCCTTGCAAATATCGATATATTTTTACATCTACTGAAATGTATCTTAGAATTAGTTCGCATAAAATTTCCTGCCTACAATGAACTATAGGTATGATAAAAATTTATAACTGAAATGTGTAGGCGTCGTTGTCCAATCACGACTTAACGACCAAATAGGGTACGAATACAGTATATTTGCACTGAATGCCGGATTGGACATGTCTGGTGTGTATTATAGCCACGAATACTTTGATCAGCCTCTGATGGGATAACACCCGGTGCCCTGTTTTAATACTCATGAATTCAATAGAGCTATAGGAATTATTCATTGAGCATCAGTCTGACGAAGTAATCACATTCCACAACGTGTCTCCAGATGTAACACAAGGATTTCAATTAGAGATTTCGGGGTCTTGCATCTTAGCTAAAGGTTTAGTAGGAACTGAAATTGTTATCAGCGTTTGATCAAACCACATTTCAATGTGTTGTGGGCGGACTGCATTTTAATTTGCATATAAAAAGATACAAGAAAAATACGTACATAAATAATTATCTAGGACATATCAAACATAGTACTCTAATCAAAAGATAGGTAGCTAAGCAACACCTGTCGTAGGGGTTATCACAGACGTACAAACTTATTTTTGTCGAAATACTTAAATATAGATAAACAACCCGATGTAGAACAAACACAAATGCTGATCACATCAATTTTTGTCTCTCGCTACCACTGGTGTAAAAGGCAGAGTTACTACCACTACGCCAGCGGGTAGTCATATCTAGATTTGTAAACCCAACCATCATTCTAGTGAAGAGTTCAACTTCGGTAATTAAGTTGTTTATAAAGGTAAGGTAATTTCTGAGTGTACCTGAGCTGATGTGACGACATTGGAAGCATGTTATTACAAAGAAGAAGATTAAACTATCCTCCAAATTTATTTAAATAGATAATCTATCGATCAGAATATATACATTACCATATTTTGTCGCTACTGATACCATTAATTTAAATAATAACTACTTGGATACAATGGTCTTTTTTGGCTTAGAAGTTAGCTTTTTAGTGAGCAGTTTTTACTTTTCATTTAAAGTGCGCGCTAAAAGGGATCAAAATGATTTCTTTATTTCGTATTTCCTTTATAACTTTTTTATACAAAACACCGTAACTTTAAGATTGTGTCTGTAGTGATGTATTGACGAAAACATTTTCTTTTAGAAGTATTTTAAAATTTTCTAAGGAATGCCTAATTAAAGATTGTAGGAGAAGTTTTATTACAAAACTACTTCCATAGACATTAACAGAAAAGTTGAGAGTTATGCATAATTATTTAATATTAAATATTAAACCATTTAAAAAGATTTTGATACAATATTTTTTCAGTTGTTAAAAGTATTTTCGATCAGGAAAAAAGTATTCGAGAGATGATAGATTAAATAAAAAAAAATTAAAGAGAAAACAATAAAAATTTGCTATAGTTGCCCTATTTATTGAATTAAATAGTAAAAACGGGAAATCACTTCACGCGGACAGTGCGACTCTGTATAAACTTATGTCGAAGTGTAATGGGGAGTGAATGGGGAGATTTTGAAAATGGAAAAAAGAACAGAACTCTAGATATATACTTGTGATCGATTAAAAAGAGAAGACTTCGCCGGCGGTAAGAAACTAAATAACGGTCAATGTAACTATTGGTCAATGGATCCGGAACGCGTTGCGGTGCATCGTACGTGCATCAAACATTCCCTCCCAACGGCCCATTTGACTTTGCAAAAAGCGAAAACAATAAGAACGGGCAAAAGTGCTAGCTCGCATTCACCCTTTCCAAGTGACTTCACACATGGGCTTTGTTCGAACTAATACACGATAGCAACAAAGCCGCCAAAGAAGTGTTCTCTTATTCGGGACGGTGACATAAAGTTCATTAAAGGCGAACTGAGCGTGTTGGAGTGGCCGCCGGCGCTGGGGGCCGTCGATCGCCGCCTGTCCTACCCCCGACTCTACCCCTCGAGCCTCACCCCTCCGTACGCCCGCCTAATATTTTCTATATGAATATTAACGACAGTGACGTTGGTTAGCATCGTGCACCCGCATCAACAGCGGACGTTGGCATTCTAGTTGATACTACTTTTTTTCCCTTCTACAATCTCCCTGATGTCGTTGCTTGCTGTAAATTAATCCCATGTTTCATTAATAGTTTGCTGGTGTATGTGGCTTATACCCTCTAGATTAAAATGTTTTCCTCCAGATACGGCAAAAATGTTATTATCAAGTGCTGTTTTCAAGGAAAATATATTTGTGTATAAAATACCTCATGTAGTTATCGAATAATACTATTTCAATAAAAATTATCTGAATTTTCTCTTGCTCCTCTCTACTCTAAAAAATTTAAATGTGTCCCTTTTTAACTTATAATTCATATTTTAATTTCATTTGTGCCTTATTACAAAAGAATTTTGGTTTATATGAATAATAGCTATTTTAATTTCGTATAAAATTCTCTTAAAAATGCAGCTACAGTGAGTGTTACTTAAAATTTCTCTGGTTTTTGCCAAGCTCTCATGTTAATGATACTTTTTTGGAAATCTAATAAAAAGTTGTCATCTTACAAAAGGCAAAATATTTTGTCATTTAATTAAAGTAATGTATACCTAAAGTTTTCAAATACTATGTTGAATTTTTAATGGAATTCGTACTTTTGAAATTAAGTTCTATCAACACAAAGGCAGCAAGAAGGACATATAAGCTTTGTTAATTTATTTTATTACATAGCTTACAATAGTTTCTTTTAAATCAAATTAAATCACTTGTGTACCTGCAATTGGAATAGGACAATGCAAATAATTGCAAATTTACCAAAAAAAAAATTCTTCGACAACCCTTAAATAGTAATAATAACAAGAAAATGTTGCTGTATTTCGTATCTGAGTAAGAATTCACAAGCCAATTAGTGATTTATCCTTTTTTTCCTAATTTTTTTCTCAACTGCATTCTTTTTTATTCATCTATTTTGGACCAATGTACATATATTGTACCAAAATAATCTATCATATATACAATTACTTTTTGTTTATTTAATTTTGTGGTAACTGAAGTTATCACTAGTTTTAAGCAAAAAACAGAAACACTTTTCAAATCATTTTCCGAAATACTTATATAAATTTGGCACTTTTACTAATACAATTAATTTTATCATTGTAACAAATCTTTTTTTGACAAAAAGAATGTTTCCTTGAAAGGAAATATTATTGAATGGGTCAACTCAAGAAATTTACATTTAAACCAACAATGCCTAAACTGTAAATTAACAATGTTTTCATTCAACTCTCAACTCGATACTTTAAGCAACCGACTAGTGTGCAAATCGTTAATATATAACTTAAACGTTTAAAACTTTCTCTTTTGCGCTTTTAATTCCACTATTTAGTTTGATTTACCAACTTACCCATATCTGCGGTAAATATGCGCAATTCATTTTTAAACAATATATACGTTTTTATTTCATTACATACAACATTTATTTATATAATTTAAAATGCTCAATTGTTGAAATCACCTGCAGATTCTAAATAGCTATATATTTAAATTACTTTTCAATGATAACGTATCATAAATTATAATTTAATGAATAATTTTCGTCTACGCTCTTCTAACGTTCTATACACAGCTATAATATCGTACGTAGTCCGTGGTTTTCTTTTCACTTCCCAATTGATCTCTTCAGTCATTGTGCGACTGTTTGTTCTTATTTTTTTTATTGTTTTAATGTCATATATTTACTACATATCTGTAATATTTCCAATTTTCCTACTATCCTGAATTACGTTTCTCCTTTATCTAATATATAAATTATAATAAATGGTACATAAACTCCGGATCAGACAAAAAGTAAAGAAAAATATTTTACTACAAAAATCACTGCAATAAACTCATACATAATACTAGTACAAGCAAATTTGTGTTCATGTTACACCACGTAAGTAGTGGCGGTACTCCCATACAAGCCGAAAAGACCGATAAGCTGTAACATACACTAAAATTAATAAATTATAATTTGTAGTCTTGAAATGAGCGGACAGATAAAAAAAATATAAAGATATAAAATGATATTTAAATATTTATATTTAAGGGCTACAGTCAAGCCACTCCACGTTCGGCCACACCTCGGAACCACCCGGACCTCCTTAACTCCTAGCGACAAGACAGAGATGATGCTCTAAGCAGCAGAGACCGCGCTATAATTTGTCGCTAATGGATGGTTTTCCGCACTTAAGGTTTTGCACTGCACTGACGTAGCTTGAGTGCTTTATTTTCTTGGAAGATAAACTGCACTAAGATTCAGAAAAAGTAAAAAAGAAATGTTAGTTCTACTGTTAAGATATTGCGGCAGAATGATAATCTTAAATTAAAATCAGTCAATTTAAGTCAAATTACACTTGAAAAGGTGTATCCTTAAAATAATTTTTACAATAAAATTCATTGTACTATATAAAAATTTAATCCATTTGGATTCGTATGATCATTCGTTAAAATAAAGATATTATTTTCTCTATAAAGCGCATAAAATTTATCGTTTACTCATATAACATTTATTTGTATTTGAACAGAAACGTATCCACATTGGTACGCCTCATAGCGAGCTTGCTTTCAACTGATTTGTACCGGCTCATTGGGCCCCATAGATTAATATATTACCCTGTTTTAGACCGCTAGCTCGGAAGAAATGAAACGACTGAATATAATCTGCTATTGTACGTTTATTGTATTCTCCATTTTAGTTCTGTTTATGATAATTTCTAAATATGTGACTATAATATTTAAGTACATATTACCGAAACCAAACTTTTGCCTTTATTGGAGCTAGTAACTACATATTTTGTGTTAAAATATTTAACTTACAAATGCCGGTTACATAGTTGACTAAAAGTTGTGGCACCCGTGACCCAGAATTGTCTCGCCTGATGGGCGACGGCAAGAGCAATAGTGTTAATGTGTTATCGGGACGGTTCAGAGGTATTGCGATTTAAAATTAAGCCATTTCACCTCCTCTAAAACTGACACGGAACTTTCGCACCTTAATCTGAACGTTTAATACGAAAACAAGGCTGATATTCGAACAACAAGTCCGCGACACGAGTTGGTGCAATCGATCCAGTGAGCAATTTAAAATCCACTTAAAGACAACCGCAGACTGTTAATCGAAAACTTGGCGATGGAGCGGACCTATCCAGTAGGAACCTCTAATTGCCTATATTAAAATAACTGACTTATGTCAAACATATCTAGCGCGGGCGGTGGTGCCTGGTACGGGCCTCCACATGTTAATAATCATTATGATAGCATCAAGTATGCGATACCCCGTGTACTGCTCCGTAACAGGGCTGCCACTCAACGCTCGGAATAATCATAAACTTATATCCATATACTTTGATGTAAATGATATTGAAAACACTGATTTAGTGGAGAAACGATAGCTTCGGCAATTACTTCTTAAAGATATCTTATATTTTATTACACCCTAGTTAAAAGAGTGATGTATTGTTTTTATATATATATATATATATAT
>DWQX01003857.1:0-16486 GCA_018245475.1 Pharmacophagus antenor
TATATTTATATATATATATATGTATATTTGCCGTTTCATTATTTATTATTAATTATAGTTTTACTTTCTGCAGACGTTTACATTGCTCACTATGATTTATGAGTGACTTGTAGACGTTCAACGGACCGTAGCTGTGTCAATATTTTGCTTCATATATAATATATGTAGTATGTTGTGTATGGGTTAGTGTCTGTGCATGTTTATATGTGTGTGTGTGGGAAACGTTTTCTCGCGCTCGTCCCATCGTGCCGGTCGCATCGCCCCGAGCCGGCGCTGTTGGAACAAACATTTTGCTTTACGTGTCCTAAACAAGTGAAAATGTTCGTTCAGTCGTTAACTACGCGGTCAGCTAGCCAAATTCATTTTACACCGGCGGGAAAATGTATTGAACTGTATGTTCACGGAATTGAACGATTAGTATTTTGATGCCGAAACGTGGGGCTTACGTGCAATTTATTATTACGTGTATTTATTGAGAGATAAGAAGTAAATCAGTGCTCGAACGATCCAAACTCATTGCCTTGTTATTTAAAAAAAAAATAAAAAACTTACAAGCGTAAAACATTTTATAGTTAAATGAAGAATAAAATGTGAAATAATGCTAATTGTGACATTTGAAATATATTGTTGTGGTATCATACAACTCCGAGAACTAAGAACGAAATAACGTAACTATTAATGAAAGTGAGACATTCTTCTACTGTTCTTATCAATAAAACTAAACTAAATAAAGATGTAAAAAAAAACCTTTAATTGGGAACAACTCAATTAAATGCATTGAACGAAAACGTCACCATTGGAAAAACGTCAAAAATGGCGCCATGGGGCAAAGGCAACGCGGGCATCGAGCTTAGAATTAGGGCAGCGCGCGTAAGTCCCCCGGCGCGGCGCCGTGGCTGAGGTGCTGTGGCCGGCAGGCGACGATGCTGAAGAAAACGAAGCGCGGCTCGGGGTCCGCGGGCCCCGGCGGCCCGTAGCTGAGCGCGCGCTTCCGCAGGCCACGATGCTGAAGAAGCGCGGCAAGGTGCGCCGCCGGAGCACCGAGCCGAGTCTGCCGCCGCCGCCGCCGCCCCCGCCCCCGCCGCCGCCGACCCCGCCGCCCCCCGACTCCTGAATCTGGCTCAGCGAGCGCCTCATCTGACGCCGCCCCGGGCTCAGGGCCGCTGAGGCGCTCGCGACTCCCTAACCGTAGTACGTAGCAAATTACAAAAGCGAAATTTGTAAATACAAATTGAACCAGATAAATATTAATAACGTAATGAACAAATAAATTTATAGTCATTAGTAGTTGTTTCATTTCTAGACGGGTGCAGTTTGACGATGTGTATTATAAATAAACGTTTCAATATGTAAATATGGTTTTATTTTGAATTTGGCCTGGAGTACGCCGCGGGATCGTTGGGCGGAAGCGAACTAGCCGCATCCAGTTGTTTCTTTTATATAATTAATTTGTTTTATAAGCAATAGCGCCTGTTTTATGTAATTTTTGTTGTTTATTTAATAGTGTTGCCATTTAATCATTAAATAATATTTACTACATAAATCATGTTATCAAGTATTGTTAAATCTCATTACTTTTATTTACTTTGTTTTTCGTGTTATTGTAAATTCATTTAGCACTATTAAACTATCATAATATATACTTGACGTGTAATAGTTTATAGAGACCTGTTGTAGAAATGCATCAATAGTACAAATAGGTTCTTTTTGTAATTACAAATTATTTAACAAAGTTATAATTGTGAATAGAATAGAAGTTAATCACGAGTTTATGTTGTAACAAGTACTCTAGTTTTGTTGTGTTAAAGATTTTTCAAATAATAAATGAAGACAGGAGTGGGGGGAGACTATGGGGCGGCGAATTTGCTAAAACGTTTTTGTACAAAATTTTCTCGCTTAAATAATAAATATCTTGTATATATATCTAACGGGGCAGCCTCATAATTCTGCCCCGCATGAAATCTGTACTGTTATTAAAACAAATTAGATATCTAAATGGCACATAGGCCGTTACGTCTCTATGCCAACGTAATAAGTTACATTGTGGCATAATATAAGTTATTGTGATGTAGATAAAATCTCATTTGATTATTAGGTAACGAAGCCAATGGAAGTGTTGATAATCTTATAACTAGTGACTTCCATGGTTCGATGATTAAGCATTAATGTATTGCACAAGTGTTTAACTTAAGAACCGCTGCCTCTGTATTAGGCGTGTAGCCGCGTGTGTGCGCGGTTTGTTAATAAAATAAAAAATAACTATGAATATTAGTTAGAGAAAGGTTATACTAAGATTTAATTAAACGATTCAACCAAATAGTTCATATTACGTACCAAATTCACACTGTATAAATTATTATACAAATTGTTGAACACTTTCTATTATTAACATTAACTAGAAGACTACATTAACCTCAAACAACAATTTTTTATAATATATAAATTATAATTAGTATTTCTTTTGTACTTATAACTCTAGTCGCAATGAAGAAATATATCTTTTGTATAAAGGTATCTATGTAAATTATCATTAATATTTGTATCAATAGTCCTCGTATATTTACGAAATGAGCTACAGAAGTATAGGTTATGTTTTAATTTCTATCAATATAGTTTATTAACGAAACGCTATGCGGACACCGTACGCAGCCGTAGCCACCATAGATTTGTTATAATTATCGTGAAACATTGTAATTAGCAGTACATTGATTAAATATGTTATTTTAAGAATGTTAATGTGTAATATAAATGTACTTTCTGTTATTGCTCCTAAATAAAATTAATGAAGTAATCGTTTTAGTTTCATTATAACATTATTTGTTTTTCCTTTTTTTTTTTATCAACTAAACTGAAGGCTTGAGCTTGACTACTTGAGGTGTAAAGAATTTCATGGTAGCGCGTGCGAGAACAGTCGAACGCAAACGGAGCGCGGTCAGCCGGCGTTCGATGGGTTCCGGAAGAGAATATAAAGACGCATCGACTGATGATAACTTAAAAGAGAGCAGAAATTGTGCACTAAATAATTTCATTAAAAGTTGACGTGCCACGCACTCGGGGTCTTACTGCAATAATTTCCTGACGTCGTATCAGACACGTCGCTGCCGTTCGTGTAAGAGGAAAGTCTCGACGTGCGTGGCACGTTTTTCCAGCGCAAATGATTAATTACATATAATTTTAAACGACAATGAGGCAAAAGATGACTCAGAATACTACGGCTCACACGTGTATGTCTATGGATATAGCAATGCCTGAATTAGCCTGGCGTATTCGAAAAAACTCTACTACCATTCAGACACCATTACTCATGAGGCCCTAAAATCGAACCCCAGTCTCTATGTGGAATAAAAATTTCTCTTTATGTTAGTCGATTTCTCATGTTAACTAAATGATATTACATTAAAGGATGAACTGACAAAATGGCGCCACAGCCGCGTTCCGACATCAAACCTATAAACAGCCCAAAACACGGACTCGAACGCGAGTCTCCACTCTGTCGTCGACCAGCGCACTTAGTGGTGAAGTATTATTTAACCAATTCGCTGCCAAGCACTAATATTCTCATTTGACGGGTTTTCGTTCAGTGCCAAGACTACTATATTCATCCTACCTCAAATATGTTATAACATGCAGGCTCTTGAATTAGATATTTTATGTCGCCACGACGATAAAAAACTTAAAAAAATACTACAGATAATTAATAATAATAATAGTCCATTTCATTATCAACACATACTACAAAAATTTATAGGTATAATGGTTTTAATAGACGGAGGATACAGTAATTAAAAAAAAATATAAAAGGCAATGGGAAGGACTTCGTATAATATAGGCTTGGCAGTGAATGAGTTAAATATCTTTTGTTTACATGTGTCACAAGAGAAGCGGTAAACCACTGGCGCCGCGAAGGCAAAAATCTCCAGAGAGGGTAAAGGAAACAAAAACACATTTAATAACTTACATTTATTCCCACATCTTTTTGAGAAATAACAAAACATCTTCTGTAATTAATAGTCACAGGGGTTACATATAAAGTACTCGATCACTGACTGGTATGACAATTTTAATTTCTTTATTGTAACTAAATGCAGCAGCTTTTGGCAGAATTCAGATGAATGATTTTTTTATTATTTAAACTATATCGTATTTGCATTGTATTTAGTTTTTTTTTTAATTTCATTTCTAAATTAATCTCTACTAGGCAATATTTCCGTGTGGCAAACTAATCCAATTTTTAAAATATACCTAAATAAATAAATAGAAAAATATTGAATCATTTCGAATCTATAATTTTACGCTTACGATCTATAGTGTTGCCATAGATAAATGTAATTAATAGTTATTATGTAACTGTTATATGCAAGTGATTTTATTCTTATATGTACCAGGCGAAGCATACATGAGTATATACAAAAGGTATATCAATCACCTAAGTGTATGCAAAGTTAAGCATGTGCGTTTTATTCATGACTTATAATATTACCTCATAAGATAAAAACATTATCATTATGACATTTTAAATTTCGCCGGAAAAATTTAGTCAAAACTAACCAAACCGGCAATCTTTTAAGTCCCAATCAAATAATTCTGTATACATACGTATTATAATATTGCCATAATAAAAAAAAGATATATTTTTCGAAATCACGTTGTTGTTAAATTTTAAAAAAAAGTACTACTTGAAAATCAAACGCTCACGAGATATGTGATAAAACTTGACAAATCGAACACCGATTGTTTCTCTCTTAAGTTACTCGTATGGAACATTTTCAAAAACATTAATGTAACATTGCGCCTAGCTTTCTCTACACAACAGTGAAAATTACAAAAAATCACGTTTAACAATAGAACATCTTTACGGACTTCACAATTATTTTCCGACAGGATTATCTGAAAAAAGAAAAGAAAGATAATACGTATCACTGATGCAATAAGAATTTTTCTAATATGAAAATTAATATAAAAATCAATTCTAATACCGGTCATCAAACTAAAATTGTAACAATCATGGTAACATTTTAAAAGCTATATCTTCATAATACGAGAAAAAAGTTTCATATCTGTATCCCTCACATGCAGATTTAAAACAGAATATTCATTTAAATAGTTCACTCTCATAACCACATTTACAAAATGCACGCGTGTGCCTACGTGCGTGTACGTTATAATGTTTGCGTACGCGTGTGTGCGTGCGCGCGTTCGTACGTACGTGTGCGCGGGCAGCGGCGCGTGCGCCTCGGCGGTGTAGGCGCGCACCCGGCTGAAGGAGAAGGGCGGGAACTTGCCGGGCGCGAGGTCGAACTGCGTCCACTGGTCGCGCCGCGAGGACACCGCGTAGTGCCGCCACCACAGCTGCCAGTTGCGGCGCGCGCGCACGTCGCGCAGCTCCAGCTCCTGCCGCGCCATGAGCGAATCATTTTCATAATATAATAATGGCGTAACGGGTAACAAGCACAAGACAAACATTTCGATTTTAATTGACACATGATGTTACGTGGTGATGAGATCATTTATAGTAAACCGTGATCGTCCAAAACTACCTTCCACCACCGCGCAATCAAATTGAGAAGTGCGATAAACCACAACGCCATAGAAGCAGTCAAACTAACCTATACAATGTGCGTTGAGCTACATACTTTGCAGAATATGGTTTGGTGCACAGTCAGACTAGGTCCTAGAGAAATACTAGATAGCGTAATAAACCTCTACAATACCCGGTATTTAAAACAGAAGCGATGCATACCAGGTGAAATGTCTGCTCTTGTTGTTCGTGCGTCTCTTTCCTTCTGGAACGGAACCTCGTGTTGGTGGCCGCCGGCTTCTTTTCGCTGCTAACCTTCTTAATAACTATCACAACCTGCATTGAAATAAAAAATATACATTTAAAAGACGCTGTAGAAAAGTTTTCTTTTTACCCGCCGTTTACTAAAACCTTGTGTTCTTCTAAAAACTTTGCCTTCGCGGCGCAAATAAAAAGCCCTTCTTAAAGATCCGCAAAGCAGCTACGACTCTCCGTCTATTGCAGCTGTCTATGAGCGACGGTGACCACTCCGGTTGCCTACTCTACGCATATAAATAAATGTAGACTCAGGCACTCAATCAAAGATAACGAATTACCCATGTATAATTGATTATGCTTGTGAAGGCGTGCCTGCAGGGCAAGCCCGAGTACTTCTTAACGCATCTACATAAAAAAAAATACAGAACGTGATTTTACCATCATCTAATCTTCGTAGCCGTCTTTAAACCCATGTACTCATGCACCATATAGCTTAAATGGGGTGTGCCGGACTTTAGGGCTAGTATGGGAGTGCCACCACTGTGTTTGCGTCTGACCTTGTCCCCGATCAGGCGGTAGTGCCCGGCCATGATGCCGAGGCTGGGCTTGACCGCGCGGTGCTTCAGCTGCGCCACGCACGACGCGGGCTCCTCCGCCGTCGTCCACATCAGCACCACGCCGTCGGGGAAGAACCTGCGCGGATCACCGCGAGAGGAGCGCCCGCTTGAGTTTAACAGCTGTTTATTTCCAGGAACAACCACATAAGTGGCGGTGTTTCGATAGTAATATTGTTCCAAATACGCCAAGCGAGTTGCCATGGTCTTATGATCAATTCGCCGTCATTAAATCATTGTAATGCGGTTACCAATGTCAGAAAGGCGGAGGTGGCGGTAAAGATGGTATCACGGTTGTCAAAAGTCGACGGTATGATGAATATATAACACAATAAAAAATATTTTATTGAAGAACCACAGCCGAAGCGACAGAGAGCCGCCGTTTGCAGACCACTGTCCCTGTTGAATGGACGCAATGTGGTAACAACTAACAAAGCGATAACCTACAAAGATTTCTCGAATGTCCGCTGCCATCGTTTTAATACAGTATCCACCACTTTGCCAATAGGCACGTCGGCGGAAGAGTGACTCAAGACAAAGAACGGCCACATTCGATATCGTAGAGCGCTCTCTCTGTCGCACAGCGCTCCAATCGCATTAGGCAAAGACAACGCTTTAGAAAACCGAACCTAACCCGGTATCACGTTCATGTTTTCGACGTGCCCGATTCAAATGCCGGTTATTGTGAACCTGATTATATTTAATCAGGTATCAAATATAGCAGCGTGCCTGCAAGGCCAACCCTAGCACTTATTCACACATGTAAGTAAACAAATATTAGTACATTCCACTTTTTTATCTTTATAATAGTGTTTAAACTCTGTACCATATATGATTTCTTAATTTTTGTACACTACATTGACCATGTGAGCAATATCGGGCCTCCGGGCTTTTATGGGAGTACCGCCTCGGATCACATATATCTAGTACTCGTATATCTGTGCATCATAGCAGCTTTGGAACAGTGTACCTGAGGTACCGGTAATAGTCGACGAGGTACCAGGGCCGGTAGAACTGGTCCTGATAGGAGTTCTCCCCGTGGCGCAGGTACGTGGTCTTGCTGATGTAGCAGCCGTGCACGTGGATGCGCGGCCTCTCCACGTACATCTGCCGCCACGAGCCGCACCCGTGCGCCCGCGGCGTGCCGCACTCGATGCCCCAGGTCCTGCGCAACGGTACCGCCGCACTGAACTTTTGTGTTTGTCACCACGTCCACGCAGGTTTGGATGGTGCTGGGCTACCAACAACCATCAATGTCGATCTTACGCCATAACAGCATTGCTGTGTTCCGGCAGTGCTAAATGTGAGAATCTGAAGTATTCTGGGCGGACATGTTTCACCATCTACGGTATAGTTATCACTTAACATTAAGTAAAATAGAGGTCATATGTTAGCCCTTAACCGATAAATAAAAGATTAAAATTGAATGTACTTAATCGCCAATCTTTTTACTGTCAGTTCGCAAGGCATCCTCCTCTGAGAAGAACTGATAAGAAACTCAACGAGTTTCTGTAAATTGGAAGAAAAAAATAATTTGCCAATTTCTGTTTTTCCGTTTCCATCATAGCAGATACATTTTGATTGAGACTCAAATTTTCCCGGTGCACTGAATAGTGGACTCTATTACGAGTGTGTGAGTGTTAAAAATCCCTTTAAAATATGTATATGATAATGAATTTTTTTTTATATCTCAGAGACACACAGATTGAATCGTTTCCTGTGTCGATGAACTCACTTGACGCAGAGTGAGCGCCAAAGGTCCGGCTCCCGCGCGGCAAGGTACAGGCCGCGGCAGGTGCCCGCGATACGCTCCAGGGTCGCTGCGTCCAGGTCCGCGCTCACCGCCCAGCGCAGAACCAGCTGGACCACCTCGTACGGCAGCCACGATATATGACCACCCTACAATAATAACACTTTACAGTCCGCTCGCATGCACGACACATACATATCTTCAGGAACAGCAACACTGTTAAAAATATTCCATCACCATCTTCACTTAATTACTTATGTGGCTGTGGTATTAGCGCTTTTAGTCCACACAAGTGCAATTTGATGTTGTGTAAACGTCTTAATACTTCATTATTACGTGCAGACACATTGCATACCTTCAGATTGGATTTGCTCACTCATATTATTAACAAAATTCTACTCACCTTTGTATTAAATTGGGGTTGGCACAGAGCACCTTTCTTTGCGAGAATTCGCTGCAGACGCGGTACCAATTCCTCACCCTCTATCATTTCATCGTCACTGTCCACATCTTCCACTAGTCTCACTTCCTCTTCTTTCAGCTCCTCTAAAATTCATCATCATCATTCTTTACAAATATATGTACAGAAACATGTTTTATAGTTATTGTATCTAAGACAGCATATTATCACAAAATAAGTATATAAATATTAGTAATTGAAAATGCCAGTACAAATTTTCACATTCAGTTCCAAACAACACTAAAATTATGCACACTAAGTATTCACTAGTTTAATAAAACTGCTACATTTTAGCAGAAAATAGATGTTAAAATTTTATGTACAATGGCACCAGTGGTGAAAAAAGTCTGATTGCTAAATGCTACACACATTATTTAAAGAATTACAAACTACTATATACATATCTACAAAATGATTTTGGCTTTCGCTAAAAATAAAACATGATGATAGACATGTGAAATGGAACTGAGCTATGCGTTTTTATTAATATTTTAATCAATAGTTTATTTGCAATTAAAGTTGTGCTTACCAATAGGTGTTTCGGCCCTCTGTTCGGAGCTCTCGTAGAGCCTTGTCTCCACGTCAGGTATGATTTGCATCGACCGTTTGTAGTGCTGAATAGCTTCATACAACTTGCCACTCCTTTCCAACTCCACTCCACGGAGAAACAGCCGCTTTGCCTTGATAAGTTCAAATTTGTCAAAAAAGAACTAAACATCCATATTAACTCTTAGTCCTCTGTTGGCTGTTCTATGGAGCCATCAATTATTTATTATGCCACTATAAACTCCTCTGCGGAGGCTAAAGTTTTCTTTCATGATTAAGCTTCAGATAGATATATTTGTATTATCAAATGTAATTTGTAGGTAAAACATGTTCAGTTTCTATGCTAGTATGAACATTACCATTTATTTACTTTTATTTGTGGGCAGAGCTACAAAAACTTGTGTAATGCTAAGGGTTGAACTTATCCATTTTGATCTATATCCTTAGATTTAATAACCTCCTAGTTACAGTTATTGTTATCTTTAAAAAACAGTTTTGTTTCTTGTAATAAACCAATTGTTTAAAAAAATAACCTTTTCTTCATCACTAAGATTTTCTTCAGACTCTGCCTTTTGCTGAGGGCATTCCCTCTGTGGTGATGGAGTGGCCTCCTCCAATTCCCGTTGCCACTGCTGTCTGAATGCAGTTAACTCATCGTCACCATCAGTCATCTACAATAAATAAATTAAAATAAAACTTTAACATTGTATTACATATAGATTTTAAAAACAATACCCTAGTTGGCAAAGAAAGAGAACATATTCTTGCATTTAGCTTTTCGATTCATATTTTAATACATCACATCATCTACTTTTTCTAATCCGTATGACTAATTATTGTTCCTCTCTCTTCCACTTTCCAGTCATAATATTTTTTTTGTAGTTTTCTAGCCATGACTGGTGCTCTAGTTTCTTGTGAAAAGAATAAATCTTTAAACAAGTGCTACTTCAAGTGTCCTAGATTCTTTCCACTTCAATTCTTGGTGGTTTTTATTACATTTACTCAATGTATAGTCATCTGTAATACATCTTCATTTGTCTTTCTGTCCAGCTATTCCCAGCACCACATCTCAATTAGCAAACTTTATCACAAGGAATCATGGTATGTTTAAAATTATAACAAAAATTTTAGAATTTCATAGAGGAATAATTTTAAATTCTTTAAATTGTTTAGTTGGCCTTCACATTTGCAAATAATACTGAACAAATAGTAAAGTTCAGAGAAAGAAATTAATAATAATGCAATTTGTACACAAATAACATTGAGTTCAAAAGGTTAACTTTATACAGAGATATCATCATTAATAAGACAATCTAATAACTTACTTCAACATTGTCTAAACTCAACTTTTCCAAAGCATCTCGAGCTTTCAGGAGTTCGTTTGTGAGAGAGGAAGAATCTTCCTGCTCCTCACCAGAGGTAGATGCCTGAAATATAAATGATATGTATATGATGTGTTCCTTCATTGCGTAACCTTTATTATCATCCCTTATATGTCACTCTGAATAACATTTTCTATATGTTAGCTCAAATCAATTACTTAAGCAATTATGGATAGCAAATTTGCTATATTCACATTTCTTTGTGACACCTACTTATTTTTAAATTTTAATTATCAATAATGACGTCGTAAGTCAAAACTTAAAAATTAATTATATATCACAAAGGTTTCAGTGTTAGGAAGCTGAAAACAAGTGTTTGGTGTACCATAACGAAAAATTTGTTAATTATGTTAAACGTCAACCAAGTTATATAAACAAATTAATCGAGTTATTCATATATTAAACAAGAAGTTTTACTTTAAAAATATCTTATAAAGATGTTTACACACAAAAATCTCACCATTTATAATAAATATGAAAAATTAAAATTTGGAATAGTCTAGAAACGGACTTGAGTATTAATCCATTTTTCAAAACATTTTTATTCCAGCTTAAATGTAATAACAATTAAATAGAAATGGAACATCAGTCTTAACTTGAAAACAGTTTATTGTGCCAAGTTCGGGTGTCATTGTCACTTTTGACAACAAAATTAATTTGACATTAATTGTCAAATACTTTTGCCTGTGTAGAAACCTTGAATAATAGAAAGTACTATTCTAAAGATTTTTAAAATATTTACGTGATTAAGAAAAATAAAAAAAGCTATTTTTTTAAAGTAAAGTTCATCAATGGTATTTTAATTGAACAACATATTTATCATCTACTCACAACATGGTTTTACAAATAGAAAAGGAAATCGATGACTTAGGTATTGTCATATAATTTATTATTATTTTACATTTTAAACTATTTTAGTAAGAAATTAATATTAGCAGTTACGGGAATACGCAAAAATATTTTTGGAGATTTAAATTTTCATCCTAGATTTAAACATTAGAAAAACAGCAGTTATGTTAATTAATTACAATTAATTAGAAAGAAATTACTACTAGTGTCTGGTCTTTTTTGTTTAATTTTAATATGATGAAAATTTTTTCAACAAGTAACCCATTAACTAAACTTTTTATAAATTGCTAATACTACCCAATATTTAATTAAAATTTTAAACTATTAATATTTTTACCAGTACTATATCGGATGAAAGTGGACGATGAAGAATTAAAGCCATTGTGCTTCGTTATTATATGAAACACAAAGGCTGTATTTATAAAACTGTTCTCCACTTATATAATACATACAATTCATAGGTCGAAGAAAGCTATCTTTCAGAGAAAGCATTGATGGTAAAACAACACTAAATAAAATGTTTGCAATATCTACTGCTCATCCCCAAATATTCGAGCATTTCCGAAGCCATACTGAAGTAATAGTGGAGCGACATAGGCATGTTAAAGAAGGAGGGAAAAACGTTATACATCCCTTTAGTTTATTCAGGTAATAATAAAATGTCAACTGTAACTACAGCTTTACATATTTCAATATGAAGCAAAAAGATGAAATATAGACAAAAACTGATGATATCACTATTTTAGTGGTAAATATCTCGGCGCTTATACCATTGAAGTCCATAGATGTGATGTTTATTGTATTTATTCATATATCCAGTTTATATATGGGATACTCTGGACCAGATATTGTCTTAGCAAATCATTGTTTTATAACACGGTGATTCGATACTAACGCCACACAAATAATCGAGTTAAAATGGCGTTTTCAGATCAGTCGGACCAGCTACGCTCTTGATATTTTCTGCCTACCGCCGTAATAGTATTACTGTGTTCCGACTGTCAACATATGAGAGCCAGAGAATTATGTACCAGCAAGCATTACCATGTTTGGTATATGAAAATTGAGTATAATTTATTATCAATCAGTTTATTCTATCCATTTTATTTTTTCAGTTTATATTGGAAGAGTTTCATGATCTTCCTGAACATCGGCCACATGGTCTCTTCAACCCTGAGACTCTGCTTCATTTTGGAAACACCAAAGGGTCCGCAACTCCACACCTTGGATTCGGTCCTCCTCGGATTGTACGCGTTGTGTTTGATAGACATCTGCATTAGATTCAACATGGGTTACAGAAGTGATGAGAGAAACATCGTTTTAAATAAACATAGGATTATATGGTGAGGCTTTCAGGTTTTATATTGATTTTGTTATTGTGTATATAAAACGCTTAGTTTGAGCATTAAGATAATAAGAAACGTCGTCTTTATTTCTCAATAATTCGCATATACGATCACAAAAAAAAAACTTACCGTCATGAGTTTTTTTTTTCAGTACCTCGAACAGGAAAGCGCGTTGCGTGTTGACAACAATTAAGGATTAACGATTAAAAGTGATTATATACGTCGTAATTTTGATTGCCTCTGTGGGGCCGTGGTTTACTGCTTGCCTTGTAACACTGACGTTTTGGATCACGTTACTAGTAGAGTCTGGATGGTGAACGGGTATTTTGGAACCCGCCTGATTAACCACAACTCTTAATGTCAATCTGCTGTCAGAACAACCTTGCTGTTTTCCAGTAGCCATACATGTGAGGGCCAGAATATTTTGGGCAAGCACGCTTCACCATCTACGGCTTTATTGCCATCTTACATAATGTTTGTTAGCTTATTGCCGATATATTTTTAATGATGAGAATAAGATGATCTTACATATAAATAATCTAATAAAAAGGTTAAAATTCAGTACCTCTATTTACACTTTTATATTATCTAAATGTATCTTTGCAAATATTCTGCTCTCACTCACCTTCTATCATTTCGCGTGAAAGACTTTAGCTGCCACGAACCAGTTTTCGTCCGCAAATGGTTAAAAAGACTGATGACCGAGTTTATTTTAATCCAGGCATTACCTTTGCGGCTGGTTTATGGTCGACTTCCTGTCGTGTCTACCGGTTGCTTACATTCTGCTCAACACGAGGCTGGACACGTATCGGTACCTACTACTGGGGCATCTGCTGCCGATCCTCCGAGTCGCACGCTTACCTACTGCCTTAATGAGTGTGAAACCATTCATGCAGGTAAATAATATAAACTCACTGTGGTGTAAGTAATCTCCCAATACGGAACGTTCGAATGCCTTTGACAGGTACTGTCAAAGAAGGTATTAGACAGAGAAATATCAATGTACAAATGTTATGACAGTTAGAAAGAGAAGAAGTATATAAAGTGTTAGATATAGATGAGAGGAAATATATTAGTCTTGATAAGGCGGTTTGAACAGGAAATCGTAGTATCATTATAAATAAATAGATTAAGAAAAAAAATCAAGAACTGTTACATACGGTGGAAGAAAAAAGATGCTTAATGAAGTATGTAATAGATGAATACAAAATAAACGGATTAACAGTGTCTTAATAATATTCACTGGTCCGTTGGTGTCAGGAAAAACATTCATTTGTTTATTCCGAGTCTAGTTGTTAATATATATTTAAGTATTTATTTAACAAAATCAAAGAACGATGTATGCGCATCGTTCTCTGATAACCCATACTTCTGGTGTTTGGCTACATATCTTGGGATCAGAGTACTGTGTGTGAATAATGTCCCAGATATTTATTTATAGATAGATGTCGACAGATAGATACATGCCACTTTATTGTACAAAACATCTCTATTTCCCATCAGATGTTCTCATCGTCTTACATCCTTCACGGCACGGGACACTATCTTATTCTTTTAGTGAGTTCCATCCACTGTACCAACTGCACAATTTACATTTTACCGGCGCTACAATACTACTGTAAGTATGTCGCCATAAATAATTGCTAATTATCAAACTTTTGTTTATACATTGAAAAAATTGCAGTATGTTATAAGTCCAGCAGGATTTCAAAGAAGTGGATAGTTCTTTTTTTATCGTTTTCTTTTTAGGATTACGTACTCTAAGTGTGACAAACGGAACCCTGTTACTAACCCTCCGTCTACCGTCCGTCTGTGTGTACACCTATCAGCGGGCTTTATCTCATGAACTGTACTAGTTAGAAAGTTGAAATTTTCACAGATTGCGTACTTCTATTGCAGCTCCAACATGAAATAAAACATTAAGAAATGATTTTTAATTGATAAAGCTTTTATTGGTATTTACGGTACGGGACACATTATGAACTTTAAATCTCCTTTCTTTGTTACTTAATATACTACGCATAACTTGTCATTAAGAAGTTCGGTATCATAGGAATTAAAAAAAAACTACTATCTTAGAAAGGGAAGGTGAAAATGATATTTCCACGTATTCATAATTTCTGCTTAAAATTTTGCGGACGAGTATCGGCAAACGGACGCAGAAGCCTCTTAACCGTCAAATGCTTGTGGCTTTGTCATTCATTTATTGTATTTTTTTTTTGTTAATAACAATTATGCAGATTATGTAGACATGTTAGATTAATAATATCATTTCAAAACCATTTTAAAATGACGAGTTTGACTCGCCAACCGCTTCTTTCGACGGTCGACCTAGTGCACAATTAGATAACGTAACAGCTTCAATCGTTCGTCGATTCTCGTTTGTTCATAACGTTTGAGATGGTGCAACCTCTCTTCTCAACTCCAATATCAAATAATCAACGAAGATATAACAAGAAGTTCATTAAAATTAACGTTCAGTTCGAAATCAATCATCGATCTTTCGAAATCGATCGAATTATTTATTTTTATATTTCAAAGACTAAAACATTTGGCCTCGATTACACTTGATTTTAGTTGGTAATGAGGCCATAGATGGTGACGTGCGGTCTTCCAGAATACATCTGTTTCTCATATGTATAACTGCCGGAACACTACAATATTATTATGGCAGCAGATTGATATTGAGGGTGGTAGCTAGCCAGGCGGATTCGAAAAACCCCACCAGCATTCAATCCATTGCGAAGCGGGTAAACCATTGCGCCACGGAGGCAGTCAAAAGCATCAAATTCCTTTTAATTTTCATATCATGTGGTTGACGTTAGTTAAATGTTTAAGGGAGTGGCGCGATGCCCACACAGTACGCTCTCTTCCTGAAGTCCAAGGAAGGCGACCTCTCCAGCTTCTCGTGCGCGGTGAGGTACAATAAGGCGTTATTCATCACCCTGTCGACGATGGTGGGTCAGTACAGCGATGTATATACTTCATAAGTTCTTTTCCTTGTGACATACCGCCAGCGTTGATGGCTTAATTCATATTAGGGTGATAGACTGGTACAAAGATATCCCATCAACTGGGGCGAGCCTGTAAGGCAAGGCCGAACTCTTAAATCTATCTACGTAAAATAATAAAACATCATTGTATGATATATTTCTTTTCCCTTCCATACTGTAATGATTTTGTCAAGACTTTATACCACATGATTAATTAATTTAACTGTAAACTATTAATTAAATAGAGTTTATCGGGCCATTCGGATTGTAAGGGTGTACCGCCACTGCTTACCTCACCAAACAGACTACACTACTCATGTGGCCGAGGAATCGAACCCGGTACCTGTGCGTTACAAAAAAAGCAAGCTCTTAACCACTACGCCACGGTGGCTGTCATAATTATAATAAATGTAAACATGCAGTGAAAGAAACATTAAATATATAATAACATTTATTTATTCGCAATTGTAAACTGGTCGTGTTTCAGGCGTGGATCCCTCGATGTTGAAAGTGACGACCGTTGAAGAGTTCATTGTGTATTCAATTATCGTGTTCTACGGTGCGATGTTTACGGTGTACACTTTAGGTTGGCGATCTGTTCAGCTAAGTTAATTTACTCAACCTTAAACTCATAATAACGAGCAATAGCAAGATATGAGAGGAAACAACTTTGTGTTTGTCGTGTATTCAATGATCGTGTTCTACGGTGCGATGTTTACGGTGTACACTTTAGGTTGGCGATCTGTTCAGCTAAGTTAATTTACTCAACC
>DWQX01003858.1:0-16486 GCA_018245475.1 Pharmacophagus antenor
TCCTTCGCCGAGGGGGTCATGACCCGCAAGGAGGGCGAGGAGCGGGATCGGGAGGCCAACTCCCTGAACCCGCTCCGTCGTTTCCCACGGGGGGGTATGGTGCAGCAATCCATTTTACTCCGCGCAAACAAAAAAAAAAATGGTTGTAATATAACTGTTAATGTGACAAATCATTATACTAAATTGTTCATTATAAAATGAATACTATATGTATAACAAAAAACTATAAGTTTTTTTAATCAAGGTTAGGCTAAAGCTTGAATACGGCAAAACGGAAGGACATCCTAAATTGCTATATTTTATAGGCAACACTATTCTAATTTCTTTATTTCAACTTAAAGTAAGTTAAAAAACGTGACTCCCAGTCCTTTGAACAATTAAAAAAAAAGCTATTTATTAATAATTATCAATTGTATAAAGGGTCTCAAATTTAACGTAAGATTTGGATTGAATGGAAAACACAGTTTTTAGTCTTTTGATTTTTATATTTTTGGGAATCATGAAATACATAGGATAAGATTATTTATGGAATATCACACCGGGTAAATGGATTCCACGACTTTGCATGCACATACGCACTCGTAAATCGAAATTTTCCATGGCCATGTTACATAAATGTGGCTGGATTTCATTGATGCTGCGCTGAATCTCCTCCTTTAATGCTAGGGTTATTGTGGGGTTTATGATATAGACCTCAGACTCATAAAAAGAAACCTAATGGTGTTTAATCACACGATCTAAGGGCCCACCCCCTATCTCCGAATCGAGAGTGTACACGACCTGAAAGTGTCTCATGCAGTAATTGAAATGTTTCACGGGCTGTAGAGCTTGTGGCATCAACTTGAAACCACATATTGCCTACATCAACATCACCCAATTTCGACAGAAATAAATATGTTATCATGTCGTGATATCGGGCACCAATAACAGTCACCGGTTGACCAGTCTCGTATTCAAAAAAGTATAGTCCAATTATACCCCCAGACCAAAATCCTTACGAACAGCAAGACTTCGTGGATTCATTAATTGGTTTTTGACCATCACATATGGGTTATCATAACCACAATAACGGCAATTTTGCCAATTAACAAAGCAATTAAGGTGAAGATGTGCTCAAGTGCTTATGATGATTTTGCTCGAAAAATCAACATCCATTTGTTGATGTTCCATAATACATTCAACGAACTCTCTTCGTTGTGAATGACCATTAGATATCAGTTGTTGTGTTAATTGAATTTTGTAAGCATCGAGACACAGATTTTTAGTGAGTATATAATATTAAATTTAAATTAAGAGTAAATATATAATTCCTATTCACGACGCCGAATTGAGGTTCCTAAATTGTCACCGACACTTTCACTTACTGATTCGATATTGATATTTGAACGGTTTGTTTTTGGACGACCAGTATTTTTGGCGTCTCCCACGGATCCAGTCTCCTTGAATTTTTCAAATAATCTCTTCACAGTTGACGAAATTAAAACACTAATCTTACTATATTTTGTACGAAATTTTCGATCTGTGGCCGCTAAGCTTTCATTATTTTTGAAATATGGTTCAAAGACTAAAACACGTTGTTCTATCGTGTAACACTCCATTTTTACTCACCTTATACTATCTGCTGTCCTATTGTTTTCTTTTTAGGTTTTCCCAACACATTGCATCACAAATGGCGACAAATTTAAAAATATTGCGTTAAATTTGGGACAACTTTTATAACGCTCACTCGCGTTAAGAAATACAAATATGGTGAGATCGATCTCCATAAAATTTTGATTATAGTAAGTTAAGTCTTCAATGAAATATGATTTTCCACACTTCTACGGGAGGCCTGAAAACGTCACAACTTGACTTAATTTTAACGCGATGTAAAAAGACTATGGGAGCAGATAGATAGAAAAGTTTGTATGGTGGTAGAATCCAATTAAAACTTAGATAGGTACCTATATTTGTAGTCAAATTGGACCTACGTGTCACAATACACGCGGGTAATAGATTCGCCACGAGGACAGTAAAATTATCACTTTAAAGGTAAACAAAAAGCCCAACTTAAGTTATGAGGAGATAAAGTTAAATTTGCTGTAAATTGGAAAAATAAATTTGTTCTTTATAATACGCAAAAAAAAGGACCTATTAAGACGTTAAAATTTAATAAGTAAGCAAAGCACTATCCTAAATGTTAAAGTTGATATTTTTAATTATGATTGGAAAAGAATCACGATTAAAATAGTTTAAAAAATATATAAAATAATTATAATGAAAATATACGTAACTTCTCCTTTTATCTGTCTTTGAAAAGATCTGTAATCTTTTTTAATCTCTCAATTTCAATCCCTATAACCGACAACCCTACCTCATACCTACAACAAGTCTTTTATTCAACATTGACGATTCTTTTATTATTTGTTTTTCACATTAAGAGTCGTGTTCCCGAAAAGCGCAAGTGTAGCAGAATGGGTATTCAACAATTTGAAGATTATTTTAAACATGTCTTTTTAATTTTTTCCTTCTTGGGGATATCTGTCGAGGGGATTAAATTTCGTTTAAGATTCTTTACTTTCATACTGTCTTTGGTTTTAATTGTTGCTAGTGAAATAGGTTTCTGTGTGTCTCATATTGCCACAAAAGATATGCTAAAATTGACTAAAATTGCGCCCTGTTTTTCAGTCGGGGTTTTGGCAATTTTAAAAATAGTATATGTCGTATTGAATCTAAGCAAAGTGAAAATTTTAATTAGTTCACTCCAAAATTTGTACGAACAAATTATAAATGATATAAACAAGCAAAAGTTAGTGTCTAAAAATCTACAGTTTCTCTACATTCTCTTACATGTATACATTACTCTTAACTTGTTTCTTATATTAATTTATAATTTTTCCTCTGTGTTCGTAATGCTCTATTATTATTTAACAAAGTCAGAAATATTATTTGTGTTGCCTTATTCCTTATTGTTGCCATTTTCAACGGATTCCGGGCTTAATTGGATCATAGTATACATATATTCAATTATTACGGGTATGTATAATTTTTTCGTTATTGATTTTATATATAATTTAAGAATAATATCAAAATTTTTTTACATATATCTTTACTTATGAAGATTTTACTTATAAAGATGCACTTTTGTTAAATAATAAGTAATTAAAATATTCATATGAATTAGATTTTATGAAAGACGGAAAATCATAATCCATTTAATTAAATACTAAGAATAATAAATTACAAATACATTAATAGAGAAGATGTCATAAACAAAGTTATTTAAAAATTCGCTACAGTCTACAAATACAATTAAATTGATGAATTTTCGTTCATACTTACAAATATTTTATCCATGACTAGATTTATCTGGTTACAGGTTTCCTGTGCGTGTTGTTTTATACAAGCGCTGACATTTTATATTACGTATTAACGTCGCACGTCTGCATTCACTTCACCGTCATCGCGAATGAGCTCCAATACTTCGATTCGGACGACGTTACTCCATTACGAGCGATTGTTAAAAAGCACCAGTATATATTAAAGTATGAATCTGCTGTATGTTTTCAAGAAAAAAAAAGAACTGTCCAACTATTTACGCAAAGGATATTTTCTACTTTTTATCTCTGTGAAATATTTATTAAAATCAGACATTCATAATTTGCAGAAATGTTTTCAGCATATTTGCTGATATATTGCAGAAAAATAACAAAGTAATTCCCGGTACTTTTAAACGGCTTAAAAATTTGTTATCGCTGTATTTTTGGTTTATTACATTCTCGAACAAAGGGAGTGAACGTCAAATAAACGAATATTGATTTCATTTTTGTAGTTGCAATCATCGCGCAATTTACGCTATCGCTAATCGTTTGCAATAGACATAATATTTTTTTTATCAATAACGAGCTAAGACGATCTCCATTTCACATGATGTTAAGTGACAATGGTGTCGTAGATTGTGTACCGTGTTTGCCCAGAATACTTCTAGCTCTTTTATGTATGACTGTCAGAATATCGCATTGCTGTTATGGTAGCAAATGATACTGAAGGTGATAGATAGCCAAGCGGGATCAAAAACCCTACCATCATCCAGACTACTACAACTGTGGCCCAGGAAACGAACCCGGCTTCTCTGCGTTACAAGGCAATCCGGTGAATTACTGCGCCATTAAGGCAGTCCTCAAATCCAAAATAAGCATTTTGTTTTAATTTTCACGGGCAGTATAGGGGTTACAAAGGGATGCATATTTGATAAATGATTCTTTCCTGTAGTAGATAATTATTAAATACCGGAACAATTAAAACATAGGTATATGATATGTAATAAACATTAAAATTGTGTTTTCATGTTGATTATCTATCACCTATCTATATTAACACTGACAACTCTGTCAACATAAATTTAACATTTTGTTTTTTTTTCATGACTGTGTATTTTGTTCTTTTTAAGGCTGTCGAAAGATTTAAACGAAATATTTACGATGCCAATTTTCTCTAACGTTGTAATCGGTTCAGTTCAAATATGCGTACTGGGTTTTAATTTAATGGTAAGTACGTTTTAAGGACAACTAAAACAGAACTTACTTGTATGTATAATTTACTTGTAAGTGGGTTCGAAACGACCAAGTTTTAGATTAATTCCGAATTTAATTTCGCGGCAGTTTTCTTCCCGTTTAATAAAATAATTTCTTTAAATGGACTATAGGTGACGAGCAAGAGCACGTGGAGATAAGTGATCACTGTTGCCCATAGACACGTGGAGCAACAACACCTGAAGAGTTTCAGTTGCGTTGCCTACACTTATTGTTGGAAGGACTATGCCGGGTTTTGTGTACACCCTGAAGTCGTTAGGATCAGGAATTATTTAAAAAACTGAATGTCATGTTTTAGGAATTTGCCTTTAATTTATTTCAACTTTTCATTAGGTCGGTAGTCAGAGTGAGATTATTCCAGCTTTAATCTTTTTAACAAATGTGCTGCTACAAGTATACGTGATGTGTTACTTCGGTGAAATGTTAATGAGAGAGGTGAGCGGATTAGTAGCAATTGTGAAATAACAATATGTTGTTAACTACATAAGTTAAGGACTTTTATTTTTTAGAGTGGTAAAGTTGGCGGAGCGGCTTATATGTGTCAGTGGTACAATAAGAAGCCTCAAGTGAAGAACTTCATTTTGATGATATTAATAAGGTATGAGATAAGATCTACATCTTTTCATACTCAAAATTTATAAGCCTGTGAGGTGACAAGACGATATCCACGTCTCTTTAATTTAATATTTTTAAATAGCTAAAAATTTAAAGGAAAAAAATATACATAGTTCTATGATTAACGCTAGCTATAATTTCCTTTAACCACAGCAGCAAATTCTTAATTTAAATTTTAAATTTACACACTACGGTGCTTAATTACATCTCACCTGAAATTATATGTCAACGGACACAACGGACATTTGCCGTAGTAACTAAGCATTCGTATCATGGAGATCGATTATGAAGTAATATTAGTAATGAAGTTTGGATAATTGCAGGGTATTATGGAACCCACCTAGCTATCCTTGTATCATATGGTCAATCTACTGCCATAAGTAACATTTTTGTATTCTAGTAAAACACTATATCTGATAGTAAGCGACGAACACTCTGAAATTATCGCTCTATTAGCCGACAGTCTTTCAATCAATGTATCGTTCCCACGGCCAGTTAAAGCTGGTAATCTTCTGAAAATCAGAGTAGGGACGTGCTAGGTTACCACACCCTTGTGCAATCTCAGTGGTGTAATAATGTGCATAGAAATTATTTGGCAAGGGTTCTTAAAGTTTTTATTTCTTCCTTTTTAACTGTATGGATTGCTGTCTTTATGCGTTTTACTTCAAATAAACATTTCTTTCTTTCTTCATGATTTTGCACTATATCGGTGATTGTAGATCTTCTTCTAAAATTTCCATTAATTATGTAAAACAAAGCTTCTTCTTTAACCGTTTCCCGTTGCACTAACGTTGTACATTTTCATTAACATTCTCTATCATATTAGTTCAAATAGACTTTATTATTTTTAGGTGTAAACGCCCGCAAACTCTGACAGCGTATAAATTTTCCGTTGTTTCTTATAATTGCATGTGTAAGGTAATAAAAATATTAAACATTTTTGTACCGCATTCACAGAAAAATAGACTATATGATATTTAAAACTTCATATTTTATTTCTTTGCAGATAATTACTACATCCTGGACATACTTCACATTGTTAAAAACTGTTTACAGCAAAAGACAATTGGATAGTAATAGACCTGGGATTATGTAAATTGAATCTTTAAGCTTAAAAAAAATAGCCGAGACTCTCCATGCAGTCATACAAGAAACTATTCAACAAACATGATTTCATATTCCTTGCTTCATCATTTAAGATAAAAAAATTAATAAAGCGCTAGTTAAAATAAAATAAAAATAACTGAAAAGTAATTCTTTATTCACAGAAAGGTAGTATTTAGAAAAATATTTTTCATTGTTCCACTTAAAATCACGGCTCTTTGATAAATCTAAGGACTTTAAAAAGCCTTTAAGGCACTTAGCATTAAAACAACACATAGTTATTTACCGTATAATATGTAATTGTTTTTTTATGACTTATTTTGTTTACTAGTATTTTAATAAAACATTAACTTGTAATTAGAAAAATAAATTGTAAAACTTACCTTTTTATACGTTTTCATTCATCCATAATTGAAGACAATATCAAACAAATATGTAATTTTACGTAATACATTATTTTTAGAATACTGAATAATCTAATAAAATACTTAAAACTTAAAACTTGGAATGTAGATTAGATTTCATTTACATCTTTATTATACACATCAAAAATATGGAATAAAAGGGGGTTGTGGATATAAAATTATAATATTATACAAATTACGAAAAAATATTAGCATAAATAGAAAAGTACGTGTTATTCTTATGCTGAAAGAACCAGAGACATCCACAATGGTTTGCGTTATACTAAACCTTTTTTATGAAATCAAAATGACGATAAATGCAAATTTAAAAAAAAACACATTCAATAAACATTAAAAAAACAAATAAAAATTACATTTTTTTCTTACCTTAATTATTAATTTTTTGTTACAAGGTTGACAAGAGGTCCTAAAAAAAAGAATCGGAATTAAACATTCTGTAGAAAGCTAAGCATATGCTTAAAAAAGGAAGTAAGAAAATATTTATGCGTCTAGTTGAGAACTTCCTTGTAGACAGCTAAAATTGTATATCAACACAAAAGGCAAAACACCAAATTTATTGTGAGGGGTGTTGCATGTTTCCCTCCGCTTATATATATAAAAATACACTTCAAGCATTTAGTGCATATTTCGCGTATATTGGAAGGTAAACGGTTGATGTACGAAGCGGTTGCAGCGTTGCCGGGTTTGAACTACTGGCGTGTTCTGTAATAAAGAATTTTTTTTTCAGCCAAACAATAGGTACTAATAACAGGTTGACATTCAATCCTCCATAAGCTTAAATACTTTTCTATTTTATTATAGGATAGTAATTTGCAGGGTAATCTGCATACATTAAGCACACTCTTACTATTTTACTTTTAATCTTACTATAAAGTATTAATGGATTTAAAACTTTAGCTGACTCCGTGGCGGCAGGCAGTGGTTTGACTTATAACACGGAGGGCTCGATTTCCGGGTTATATGAATAATGGCGATTGTATGGTTGAAGGGTTTTGTCTAACCCGGCTGGTTGATTACTTAAAACTCTCAATGTCAATCTGCCGCCTTAACAGCATCACTGTAATCCGGCAGAAAAACAATGTAAGAGCCACATAATCTGGGTGTGCGCGCTTTAACATCGTTATTGTCACTTAACATCATGTGAAATATAGAGGTCAAGTGTTAGTCCATTGCCGATAAAAAAAAACAAATTAAGTAAATATATCATAAAGTATCTTGGCAAACGGTTAGTAACAAGAACTATATTAGATGCTGCTTCCATCTCTCCTGCTCATGATCAAAATCTTGATTATTATTAAATAAACTCTTGTTTCCAATTCAGAATGTCGCAACAAATCGAATTATAATAGAGATAATCTGATTAATTAGTAGTAGTAGTATTAGTAATAAAATGTATGTTTTGGTGTAGGATTGTTATTCAGTGATTTCATCTATATGATTAGATTATTTCAATCCAACGGTACGTGTAGGTAATTTCCTTGGCAACAAAATATAAATGTTGCAAAAATATTAGTCATTATAGTTGAAAACAATGAAAGCAGCGATTCTACTTATTTGCGTCGCTGGTATGATTTGTTTGTTATGTTACAGCAGTACATATTATCGCTTTAAATATTCAATTTTTCTTTTATAAACACATTTTACAATTGACCAATATAACTGATAATATAATTTAATTTTTTCACTGTACAAAATGCTTAAAATCCATCGAATTTAACCTATTTTACGTTGGTATCAGAACCAAATTATCCATAGCCACCTTACGAGTATAGGGGAAGTTGCGGTTCTATCCACTTATATACCTTCGGTGTTCACCTTCAGTATATCAGGAGAGGTCACGGATTCTTTAACGAAGTTTATTATAACTATTTAATTACCCCTCTGTATAAATACGAATTTAAAGGATTCGGTTCAGCTCGGACATAGTTTTTTAACACTGAAGGCACGGGGTTAACCGGTTGCAGGCACCAAACGACGACTAACAGTTTAAAATGATAGAACAATGTCAACGAGCATCGGTTTTTGTTATTAACATCGGTAATGTAAAGGCAAAACGTTAAGCTTCAGAGCAGGTAATTAAAATATATACGACGTCGTTTTATACATATAATATCACGTACCTAACAATAGATTAAATTCTACGAGTAAAGGAGGGGCGTTAAGCGTGCTAATTATTTAAATTAATTTAAAATAATACATGACCAGCATTCAATTTTAGTTACCGGCACTTCCGCGGACCCGCTTCTGATAAATGAAAAGGAAAATCCACGATTCATCCAATTCCCTAATAGAAAGAACATCATGCAGTCTTTGGATTTAGATGCTACGCCCGATGTGGAAGTACTCGATGAGATAAACAGAAATCCAGCAAAGAACCAATATTTTATTTTCACACGGTAATATTGTACAACTTATATACATACATGTGAATGCATTCGTTTTTAATATCACTGTGTTGTGTTATGGCAGCTTACAAATGATGCGCACTATTTTGTTCCAATTTTTGATTTGAAATTGACAAAAGAAATCGCTTCAGGCATTCAAAAAGCGCGGTTATTAAGTTACAATTTAATATATTGTATAGTCATAAGAATTATCTGTAAATGTTATGAATGATTTCAAATTTAACATTATTACTACAGACGTAAAGTTGTAATCTTTATCAGCTAACTCATATTGTCACAACAACAGATGAAGATTGTTGCTAGACACATTTTTACCACGAATTTTCCGCTTGCCTTATTAGACGAAGTCTCGTGCTCGATTCCGAAGCCATATAAGTGGTTTAGCCTGAATGGTGGTAGAGTCATTTCTAGCTTAAAGTACTGGCTACCGCCCTTAATGTCAACCTGTTGCAATAATATCATATAAAATAGCGGTCAAGTACTTGGTCGTTCCTGAATAAAAAACCATACCATAATATTGAAAAAAAATTATCCATTTCATTACAGCGTATTTGGATAAGGGTAATTTTAACGTTATCGTTATGGATTGGAGGAGTCTGGCACTTTCCGACCAGGTGACAGCCGCGAAAGGAGTACCAGCCGTGGGTCGAGAGTTTAGACAATTTTTGGCATTCCTCATTCGAGTTACGAGTGCGCCGAATAACTCCATGCACTTGATGGATTTTAGCTTGGGCGCTCACATCGTAGGTAACGCTGGCGGATGAGTAGCTAGTGTTACAGATAAGTCAACGTTTTTCCGATTCCATTGACCTATATACCTTATGCTTTATCTTTATTCAGCATCATATAAAATTTAGCACAAGTATTAGCCAATTATCGATGATAACGAAAAAAATTGTTATTTAGATTAAATAATTTCCAAAAGCTTCTGTATTCCTTTGGTCCATTTATCCTCAGATAATTTTGATGTAAGACTCTTTGCCGTTTTTCCTCAAGTACGTCATATATCAAATTTCAGAGTATTATTAACTTATTACACCTCAAATTCATATTCATACTAAAATTTCAGTATCAAAAATATCTTTTTAAACACCTAATAAACCCTGAAACAATGAACGAATGAACCCTGTAAACACTAACAAACCTGTGAAAGCCAAAAGTATTCTGGGCAAACGCATTTTTCCGTCTACGTTGTCATTATCGTCAAACGAAATAGAGGTCGATTGTAAGCCTATAACCATAAATAAAAAAGTAAGAAAAGCTTTCCCAATTAAATAATACGTATACTAAAATTTTTCGACGATTCGTTTCAGTTTTGTGATTACGTTCATATATGACTGAAGAATAATGCTAATATAAAATCCTAATGTAATAATAGCATCAGCTACACAATTTTTTTCTTGATTACGGTAACCATAATGCAAATGTATTATTTTCAGAACCGAACTTTATCGACTGGACACTATAAGGAAGTATCCATATTAGATTTATAATTAAACTTTATATAATAAAGATTAAAAAACAAAAGTTTTATTTACTATTACACGGCTCAAACAATGGGGTTTTTTATAACTGGTATTCAAAAAAAAAAATTAATTTGTATGTAGCGATATTGTTTTACACTATTTTATTAAAAATTGTAGATATACATGAAATATAAAACAATTAATTTGGATAACATAGTACGTCATAAATTTACATGATTGAGTTATTATAAGTATTTGAAACATCATTGAAAAATGTTTTACCTACTGTTTCTAGTTTTTCTGTAAAATAATACTTGATATTTTTTATTTTTCAATGCGCTATTATCTTATTTCAAATAACTTAAAATTAGTATTACTTTAGTAAGTATGTAATAATGAAATGTCAAGGTGAATTGTTATTAATCGATAAAGAAAATCCTGCAAAAATAAATTCATTAATGATAAATCAATCACGGAAAATAAGTAATCATATATGATCACAAGATAAGTTCGAGATTGCATACCTTTATTAATATATAATCTGCATATTTACATTTGTATCGAGAGAGATAACTTCATATTAGATACGAAGGTTAATTCCAAAACATGATTACAGTATTGATAAATAGACAATTTCGAGAATTATTATTGCATACCACCAACGCATTGAACGCAATGGAGTCGAGAACGTTGTTTCTTCTCACTTTTATTGGTAAATAATTTCTTATTATCGTTTCCACTATCGGTTATACGATAACATTATAAAATGTACAATTTTAAGTTAAATTAAATGTAGTCATCTATTCTCTTATTTTCTCATTGAAATTCAAACAAGTATTATGAGATATGAATAAATATATATTCTCTTTTCCAGTTTTAGCTGCTTCAGCAATTCCGCTGCAGGAAAAGGAGAACGACTATAAACGTTTCATCGAATTCCCCGATGGCGAAGGCGCATTTCATAAAGTCGATTTAGAAGCAGCGCTTGACATGGATCTCATGGATGAAATTAACAGGAATCCTGCGAATAATCAGTATTTATTATTTACTAGGTACGCTATGGTTTGATAATAATCTTAAATAATACTACTATATGGCTATAAAATATAAATGTTAACAACATTAACAGTATAATTTTTTATAAGCAATAAGCGAACTCTTGATCTCTATTTAACATGATGTGAAGTGACAATGAGACCGTGATTACGAAGTGTAGTGAACCAGAACATTAACTCTCACATGTTATAGCGACAGATTGACATTGAGGGTGGTAGCTGGTAGCTAGCCAGGCGGGTTCGGCAAGCCTCATAATTATCATCCAAATTTTAACAAATGTCATATTGAAGTACGGATTGGGTAAAAAAATAAAGCTAACTGAATAGATAAAACTCTAAATTGTATCGATAATGCCGTGTAAGTGAAACTGTAGTGTGTAAAATATTTTATTAATTTTACACGTTGAAAGAAATAACAAATGGCTGATTACAGGAGGAATCCAAGCAGATCACAGGCGTTAGTAATTAACAACGCCAACTCAATTACGTCCTCTAATTTCGATGCGCGTGTTCACACTGTGGTCATTGTTCATGGTTGGCTTAGCAACCAAAACACTGATCTGAACCCTGTTATACGTGATGGTGAGTATTATATTACATTATAATCTTATTGTAATATGTATAAGTAATACATACTTTTTCTCCAATAATCGTACTGATCGTAAAATATGCTCAAGACCCAATAAATAGGTGCTCAAAAACTATTCTCCCACCTTTAAAGTTAAATGTTTTATTTTTGATAATAAATTTCGGGACCTACTTTGTGAATTATTCTTCCTTATAACAAAGTACAATCAAAATTGTAAAAAGATCAACATAAATTACCAGTTTCGAAACCCTTATTCACCCCTACACTTACTTTTTTCCATCCTTGAGGTCGAACTTTTTTTTTATTTCATAGCACCAACTTGGAGATACACATTTCAAATATTAAGAACAATGTCATTAAGAATCTCTTGTTGTCTTTTAAAAAAGAAAAACGTAATTTGTTTTTATTCAGCGTACTTGCAAAAAAGCGATTGTAACGTAATCGTTATGGACTGGAGGCGGCTAGCGCTTGCCGACTACGTGAACGCTGCAAACGGTGTACCTGCCGTTGGCCGCGGCCTGGGACAGTTTTTGGCTTTTCTCAATCGTGTAACCGGGGCACCATACAGCTCGATGCATTTAGTTGGCTTTAGCTTGGGGGCGCACCTGGTCGGTAACGCCGGCAGGGAGCTCGGCGGTAGAGTGGCACGTGTTACCGGTAAGTTGATAGTAATCACGACTACTGCAACTGCAGAACACGTAGAGCAGCTGCTAGGTTAAATATATTAAGAGTTAAAATAATTCCTTTGACTTACTTTTTTCGACCTTTTAACTTTATAATATTTAAGAATCGGAAATCTTTATTAAGCTCTACTAAGCCAATTCTTGTTCTTTTTTAATTTGTTATCTTCGTAATTAGACGAAAGAAATTATACTCGACTACCGAAACAACATTCTGTTTTTGTCGTTAATTTCTTAATGACCCAAAGTGAAGTGTATGTTGTTTTGGTAAATTTTTCGAAGTGTGTAGCAATTTCATTTTAAAGGTATATCGGGTAGTGCTCCATGTAATATAAACAATTGTAAGTACTTCCGAAATATGTGTGATTTAAATATATATTTATTAAAAAAAAAAAAACTTAAAAGGGCCTATTGTAAAACTGTCAATTTTGAAATCTGTCGTTATTCATGATAATCTTAAATTTTATTTATTAAATATAATCTGTACAATCACTTTTAATCGTCATATTTCAATTACTGACAGTTCACAACAGGCCCTCCTCTGAGAAGAACTAACAAGAAAGGACGGGGGGGTGGTGTCTTTTTGTGATCATATTTACAAATTTAAAAATACAGCCTGTTCCATTTAGCAACAACAATTCATTTCCAAACGTTTTCATTCTTTTTGATAATGATCTAGACAATAATATGCTTTTTTTGTATAAAATACGTTTCACAAAATATTTAGATTTATTGATAAATTAGTTACATTGTTCTGTAATTTTTTATAGAAACGTATAAATTAACTTCTTAAATTTTATTTTATTTTTTTTTAACATGTAAGAAGTTTTCATATACATATTCTCAAAATATTGTCATGATATTTATCTCTTTACATTTATTTTTTACTGACTACTGGAGCTCCATTCTATAGATATTCCGGATAGCTCATTTCTGGAGTACGAATAAAATATCAATGTCCGCGACATTTTCCTTCGATAGCCTGCCATATGGAATGATACTATGAAAATAACTGAAGTAAACTATTCTCGCGATGTCAACGTCAGCTAATTGGCGTATTTTCCTAATGGCGTACACTGCGGATCCAAGTCTACTCGATAGCTTGTTTTGTATATGAACCCTACAGTAATTTAGAATCCAGTAAAATATTTTATTTTTATTTAAAGTTGTTGTACATATTTGGTTATAAATCCAATTTATTTAGTTTTATTACCGGTTAGCACTGAATCAATGCACCATTTTTGGAAGAGCGTTGTCCACTTCGTCAAGGACTATTTGTTGTCAATTTACTTTAAATATTAACGAAGTACCAACTGCAAACAATACTATCTCGAGGCTGCCCTTTACTAGGTCATTAACGTGATAACTAGGGATATAAATTAATTTTATAATATTTAACAATTTTAAACAAAACATGTTTTGATGTCCTAGTAACTTCACTAGTACTTTTAGAAAGAACACATAGGCGTGCAAACATTACTGTATCCCGACTTTTTTCTTAAGGTTACGTTATGCAGTCTATTTAGACAGTGCGATGTATATATATATATATATAAACATATACATACATGTATGTATATATATATGTATAATATATACACCTTATCGTCGATGTATTGCTTGGTTAGGTTTGGATCCGGCCGGACCTCTGTGGAGTAGCAACTCGAACCGCTTGCGGCCCAGTGACGGCATTTACGTTGAAGCCATTCACACAGATGGTAATACCTTGGGATTGGGTATCGGATCGCCAGTTGGACAGGTGGATTTCTTTCCCAACGGAGGCACGAAGCAGCCCGGATGTGTAACAAGCATTTGCGATCACAATCGTGCTTGGGAGCTCTTCGCCGCCACGGTGACACACAATCACCTGGTGGGCCGACGTTGCTCTAACGCTGCACAGGTTTCCTTAGACACATGTGCGGGGAACAGGCTCAATATGGGCAATGACATTCTAACGAAGCATGGGTAAGTTTATGCAATATTATTAATATACTTTTAAATTATTTCTTTTCTAAAAATAACACATGAACATAAAATTTTACCTTTCCAATAAACTAGACTGACGACAAATGATTGTGTAATAATTGTGAAAGCCGAATTAATCCATTTTCCCAGCGTTATCTTTTTTTTTAAACGTTTAAGGCTCCACTTTTTTAAACAAAGGTAGATCGAGAATATCTTTTGAGGCTTTATTATAAAAGCATTTAAACTTTTTTATACGATTTAAGCGAAAAAAAACAAAAGAAAAACTGTTTATTTTTAGCATTATTATTACAGATCTCTCCTTTAACTTAATCTTTGAGGATTTTGTCGTATAAATAAAATTCTGTTATTAACATATTGTTAGACTTTAACAATATTTATCTCCTTAAATTTTTCACGTAGAGCTCTTGAATCTAAACCGTGAACGGAGGTGTTCACCTTCAAAGTATATATTATATTTCCACAGAAAAAAAAAACACTTTCACTACAGCAAAAAGTTGTCTGTTGTCCATACATATAACGGAAAGAAAAGTATTACGCATAGATTGGAGAAACTTCTCCAAACTATGGGATATATAAATTTTAGTTAAAAATTCACTGTTAATTAAATTCTTTACAGATCCGGATTATATCGCGTAAACACAGGCAGGAGATATCCATTTTAAATTTACAAATTAATAAATGTTCCATGAATGTTAAAATATCAATTTATTAATTTTCTTCCTAATCTTACACGGCGAAACGGCACTACCGAACTCAAATAAGTTCACTCACGGTCGGTCTCTGTTGCCGCAGACCGTCTAAGTAACCCATTTGTATCTCTGAGTAGAGAGTTATGTCGAAACATTAATAGTTCATCAGTTAAAAGGGTTTTATAGCTATTTTTTACCATAGCAAGACTTATTTTTTATACCAGCAATGGACTAACACTGCGACGTTAACCCCGGCAAAGTCGGTGTCTAAGGCTAGTGGTCTTAGAACTAGTGGGTTTGTACCGCCGTCCGTGCTACACACACACACCAGGGTAAATGTAATAAATAAGTGTTATTAATAACTTAAGATATTTACAAATTTTATTCATACAATAAAAATCCTCTGCTCACTGACAATTGTATATTATCAATCGAATGTCAGTTTTGAATTTCGAAATGGAATGACGTCAGAAATTGACTTCAATTACAACATAATGTTAAGTGACACTGAAGCTGTGGACGATGACACGTCCACGCCCAGAATACTCTGGTTCTCTCGTGAATAACTGCCAGATCTGAGCAATGCTGCTACGATTGATTAAGGATGACAGCTAGCTAGGCTGATTGAAAAAAAAAACATAAATCACCATCCACGACCAAAGTCCACTATTTATGTGACCCTGGACTCGAACCCGGGACCCCTATGCCGCAAAATAAGCTATTGCAAGGCAGTCGGGAGTAAGTTGTAAGAAATAAAAAATTAGTACACTGAAAATTTTTTCTTGGAATATAGACAAATGAGGTTAATTGCGAAAATATTTCAATATCATATACACTGCCGGCCAAAAGTTTGAGACCACCTTGAAAAAATTACAATATTGAATAAAACTCCAAAAGTTAG